>JAYRBW010085171.1:0-22580 GCA_036023295.1 Invenusta paracnida
AACCATAACCGTAATGTAATAAAACTGTGAAATAAATTATTATTAGATTTACACCCCACTTCTGGAACAACCTGTATTAAAGCTCTATTCTAAATGAAAAATCAGAAAATGCAAGAGCATTATGACTGTATAATACTGAAAAAGACAAGCCTTATATTTTATATAATTTTGAAGAAGAGAAATACAATTGTATGTATAATAGATTAAATAAACACAATATTAATAAATCCACTGAAACTGCAACTAACTGAAAAAAAGTATTCAGAACAAAAGCGAACTTCTTGATTAGTTACATATTGTACAGCAATGATACCCTGATATTTAATCAATAACAGAGAAAACTAAGAAGAATATATTCTAGAGATCAATATGAAATCAGCAAACTACAAAAGCAGACCGAATAGAGACAAAAATGCAGAAAGCAGAAAAGCGACTGTAAGTTGGTCTATCATGTTACGCAGTAATAAGGTTAATAGATAATAAGTAATCTTTCAAAATGGCTACTCGTAATGAGTAAGTAAGATAGAAAGCATAACTCAGAGTAGATAGGTAGAGAATCCTGTTGGTTCACCTGAATAACAATATGACGATTTTTGGTGTGATCAAAATAGGTGGTCTCCTGCAGACAAATAATTTGGTGTTAAAAATACAATATTAGATTATTGCGAATTGAAATAATATGCTTATAAAATTAAAAGTGGCAGATTGGGGGGATTAATCAGTTAACTGGGTAATCCAGGTAAATCACTGTTAGAAAGCGCTTCGTGGGTTCTAGTCAGTGACATAATTGGAGTTATGAAATAATGCATGATAGATGATAAAGACTGATTATGTAGTCGATTTTAAATAACAAACAAAAAAATGTAATTATTATCCTAGTATGAAAGAACTCTGTATTTTTACACTCTATGACTTTTGTCTTAAAACTTGATACTAGGACAAATTGTTTAAAATACTACGCTTAAATAGAAAATTTAAGAAAATCTCAATTTAAAATGCAATTAAGTAAGATTTCTCTATATTACCTTATCAGTAGACTCCTGCCTAACAGGCACATTCTGAGCCCGTGCAATTGTGACAAGGAGCTCAACATTCATCATTGAAATGTTCTGAGCGGGCACCTTCTTCCTCTCCTCTCGGGTGGGTTTCAAAGGACGGCGTTCCTCCATCAGCTTCTTGAACAAGGCGGGAAGCAGAGCCCTGGACGGACAAATGGATGGTAGTGAGCGTGAGAGAAAGTAGATCAGTAGAAATATAAGTAATATAGAGACGATAAGACTGCCTAAGTCAAAGATTAAATACTTAAGATTGTTTTGAATATTAAATAAGGTGATAATATTCTATCACTACCATTATTATTATTCAAAGTAATCAGACTGGGCTTTCTGTGTATAATCACATTTTTAAGCTGTAAGTTTCAATTCTCGCAACAGACTAAACATGTGATTTTAACATTCTTCGTTTTTACAAACTCCGTCATTCAGAGATAAAAACGTGATAATATTAATAACTACGACAGAAAAGTGTAAAAAGGTCGTGAGTTCTTTCGAGCTGATCAAGATGGCTGCAGTTCTCACCCGATATTTGGAACCTCCTCTTCAACAACAACATCCTTCAGAATTTTCTGGTTCAAAGCTTCCCGATATAGTTGCATAACCTCGTCACGAATCTATCACATATAATATAAACAAAAAAGAAATGGGTATAAAATCTGAGAGCAATAATAACTAAAAGATGAAACATTTTCAAAACTGTAATGTTTAACAATTCCGAATTAATAAGATAGACTCCATAATGTTCTATACTTTCATGTCATATCAAATATGTATGTAGACACCACAAATATATGAGAAATCTAATTAACTTTTCAGTTATTAGGATTGACAATAGATAGTTGTATACAAACAACGACTTAAGTATTTATTATATTCATGTAATTGAATATATTTAGATGTAGAGAATATATATTCTATATTCTATTGGCATTCAGCTTTCATAAAGAATTATATTACAAATGATTCAAAATATATACATTATAAATTGAATAGAGGATTGTGAATTTGTATTTACTTATTCATGATTTCCAAATAATATACCCAATCCCTGTGATTCATTCAACTGCCTTTTAGATAAATTCTGCACTCTTTTATATATTATAATATGTTAGTTGCAAACAATCGTACAATTCTGTACAGATAGGCGAAAGTTAAATCAACTCTCGACTTGGACACTCACTCGGTCCATGTGCTGTTGGTGTTGAATACGGCGAGCTTCGAAACCTCGTTTAGTGTCCTTCTTTTTCTGGTGTTTCCTGGCCTCGTACTCCTGTAGAATGTATGTTGGTCCATAAATATAGAATGCCTGGGGAACATCTTTAAAATAACAATTTCCATTCAAAAAATCCATACGAAACCACTGTTATTATATGACTAAAAAATTGAGTGATATTTTTCCCGATTTATAAATACATTTTTACCTGGGTAAATGAAGGGTAATCATAAAAAATGTTCAAGATAAAATTCTTTTATTAAAAATACTCACAAAATTAGCAGAGTAAAATATAAACAATTGTGTCAGTTATTCAATATTTTGAACACGTTATCAAATAAATCAAATATATTGTGCAAATACCTGGTACAGAAATTTAGTACAAGTTTGTAGCATAAAATAAACACGAACCACGTTAAATTAAATCAAACAAATTAATCCAAATATTTTGCAGAATAGATAAGATTGAATTGTATAAATCAGATTCATTCATCAGAGTTCAGTGACGTCTGTTCAATTTCAAAATTTTATTTAACTTAAAAACACGTGAAGTCAGTAAACAAAATAGGACGCATAATGCAATATTATAATAAAATAGTCTGAATCAAATAAAAACAAATTTATCATTCCAAAAGGCGATTGGAAAGAAAATATTCGTAAAATGATCAATAGCTGTAGTGAATTTATAAACGTTTATATATATATACATATATAAATAATTATTTTTATTTGAAATTCAGGGAAGACAAACACGTCAAAAAACGATATTGCAAAAATATATAATGGTTTTAAAATATTAATATGTGTATATAGAAAAATATGTGATAAAATTAAGAGAATACAATGTAAATTTAATATTATATTATATTAAATTTACATTTACAAATTGGAATGACACCGTCTTTCAATATTGAAACAAAACATTGAGTAGTTTTTTTGTCAATAACAAAATTGTATATTTTTGAAAGGTAACTAAAATGCATTAAAAATGTAATAATTTAATCCTAAAGAGGAAATCAAGAAAAATGTTATGTAATAATATTAATATATCTATTATTACCATAATGAAATATTATACAATTTTGAGCGTAGAAAACGAATAAACTGTTAATCTAGTAACTTTATAGAAATCGAAATTACCCTTGAAATAGGAGAGAATGTGAGAGCTGTGAATAATAAAATATATCAGAAAATCAATAAAACATGTGACAGAAACGTGACGGTTTTCTCAAAACCATATAGAACAAAATATAATAAAAATAGAGAAATTCAAAAGTTCAGATTTCAGCAAAATCTTTCCGACTTCATTCCGCTGTTTTAATTTCATCTGTAAGCTTTTTCTGTGCAGTTTGAATCATAACTGTCTGTTCACTAGGCTTTCTCAGAGTTGCATTTCTCCACATATACTTTGTACTTACTTCTAACATTACTCATGTTATCCATACATTACTTTGTTCAGCTTCTTGGCAGATATTCTGGCTGTCCCCCAAACAGTTTTAAACTGTTCTTAATTGCTCACAATGCCTTCAAGAGACAAGAGTTCTGTTAGTCCTCGTTAAATTTTATTTAACGAAAATAGTTTATCGACATCAAAACTTCTGCAGTTGGATTGTCCCTCTCTCTCGATCACGTCGCGGGATCATAATACTGCTATGGCCAGAGTGCCTAGTATCTGAGAGACTGGGGTGCTAATGCTGAATTGGAAATAAGAAAGAATGAAAAAAACTGCATAATTCTCCCAGGAGCGTAGTTGAGAATATCAATGGTTGGGGTTGGGCCGAAGAGCTGGTAACCAAAACTCGTGCACCAAAGGTTTAATTGTATTTGCATCCATTTACCAGAAAGATAACTCAATCCTCTACGTTTTTTAAGTAGAATTATTTAACATCAGTTCGAAAAGTCAAGTATTGCAAGGGCACGCATGCAGTGAAGCATGAGAGATCCTCCTTATTTAAACAGACTCTATAAGATCATTCATGTCCTGAAAAATCGATTTGTATGAGTACACTTCCTTCCTTTCATTCAATATTTGAGTTAATGAATCACAGCAGCACGTTGACCTGAATCCCCAATCAATGTGGACTACAGGGTAATGAGGAAGCTGACGAAGCAGCCAGCCTAGGAACGAGGGAGATACAAGATGAACAGGGATGGCTGTACGACGTGGCAATAGCCAGAATCAAGAACAAACAAAAAAAGAGAATATTCAAACATGAAAGAAGTAAAGAAACATACGAAGAAGGAGGAGCAGAAAAACTGGAAGACATAAAAGAAGAACCTGAAACCATCAGAAGCTTCAGAATGTTTAGAATGAGACACACTAGAACTTAAAGGGCACAGCAAGAAAATCGGAAAAACAGAGGATGATGGATGTAGAATATGCGGCGAAAGTGAAGAGAGTACGGAACATCTAGTGAAGGAGTGCCCTGGGACACTGGAAAAGCGGATGTCGCTGAACGTCACTAAACTCGAAGAATTATGCCGGAAACCAGTCGCCGCGATAAAGTTCTGGAAATTGTTCCGAAAGAAACGAGTCTGAACAAAAAACAAAAATAAAACAGCAGCACCATTCATATCAGAGCATTATCGAGTCCAGCATATTCAACCAATGAACCAAGAGGTCCCCTTCTTAGAAGAACTGTTGGAATTTGTGAAATGCAGATGAAACTGAAACACTAAAGTTAAACTTTAAATATTTTGTCTCACAAGGCTACAATTTGCTTGTATCATTGAATACTATTACCAGCTTTTGTTATTTCGTGGAACTCCTAAGACAGCCTTTTGCACACAAAGTCCAGTAACAACCACTAGCTTTGAAAATAACTAAGAAGAATATTGCTCATCCATTTTTTTCCATGGTGTAACTTATTCAAGCTTCAGCATTTAACGTCATCTAGTTTCTTACCAATTAAAGAGTAACAAGTTTTGAATATATTATATATATATATAATGCATATATGCATCATATAAAATTATCGCAAATATGAAAACATAGGCATTAAAGAAAATATTGTAAAAAATATGAGTTTATAGGAAGTGCTATAAAAATTGAGGAAATAGAGAAACCACCAAATCTCTCTGTGATGATGATACATTGATAATGATGATGTCATAATTACCTCATCAAAACCGTCATAATGCTGAAAATGAATGGAAATGTTTTTCAAAAGAGGGATACTATACTAAATACTAAAAAATGGATTTAGGACCGAAAATATTTATTTTATATTGTTTAATTCCATTACGCACAGTTCATTATTTGTATAATCTATTGTGTAATAAAATGACATACTAACCTAAACTAATATATTCTATTAATGATCCCAAAAATGACGAACATGCAGATGAAATTAATATTTAAAATAAAATATCGGTTCATATCGGATTTCTAAACCAATCGCTTATTTTTAATAAATTCAATTAAGTTTCAATCGATGTTTATAATGCTAAACCAATACTGTTTATCACTTCCATAAAATATTAAAATTTAGTAGATTCTAATTTTTTCATTTAAAAATTAACGAAGAATCATGTCAAAAAGCCAATAAATAAATCAGAAAAATCTTACTAACCAGAAATACTGATATACATATATATATATATATAAAAGAAATGAGCGCTGGGTGCTGCTCAGTCAATTAACATCGAACAAATAAGCAGTCTTGAGTTGAGTCACCTTGAAGATGTCCTTGGAGACCTCTCGTTCACTGGCTGGGACGGGCATGTTCTTGAACTCGGGCACCTCCCGATCGCGCAGTTGAAGAAGACGATATCGATTGGACTGCTGCATCTCTTCCTCTGAGACGAAGTTAAACTCCTCCTGGAGGTGATCCAGACGGAAGAAATCGGTGCTGTCCTCGTCCTGAATGCACGAACCAACATAGACTAAATTAAGGATTTTCGATTGATTAAAACTGACATCTTTCTTGAGTCATAATGCTAACTTAATTGTGCCACCTCAAATGCATCGATCAGGTCTAAAATATAACCCAACTATTGTTATGGTTTCGATTTTGTGCAACTTTACTGGTAAATTAATTATTATATCTTATTGAAGAGACACGCGTAAAAGTTTATGTTCATCAAAATTATTTAGTTATTCAATGATTCTAATTTATTAATACATATTGCGTAATTTCTGTACTTATGAGAATCAGCAACAACATCTATTAAGTACAATTGTAATCTTAAAGATTGATTATATTAGCGTAAGGTAATTACAAAACATATATTAAACAATCAGAAAAATAAACAGTAGATCGATCGGTTTATTAAATACTAAAGAATAAAGTAATTGTCCAATCAAATTACATAAAGATGGTGCAAAGAAGTATTATGATTTAGTGGTAAATAAATCAATAATAAGTTTAAAAAGATACATCAACTAAAATATAGTAAACTGCGTAATACTTGATTGTCTATTAATTGTTATAGAGTATATAATAATATTAAGGGTATATACTATATATTTTCTTAACATTCCGCGTGTTTTACAAATAAAATTCAATGACTTTTCTGGGCTTGCAGGAAAATTCGATAACAGTTCTAATCAGTGTTACAGAGTTTAATTAATTTAGATTCGTTGAATAAACTTTAAGCTATTCTTACTTTTAAGTAAAAATAAAAATTAAAAGTTCAATTTCATTTAAGTATCACGTTGAAAAGAAAGGGCAAAAATATACCGTGCTTTAATGAAATTGAACTTTTCATTTTTATTTTTACTTAAAATCGTCCCGCAGTTCGACTTACTTAACATACTCTTACTTTACTCCACGGCATAGTCGTTGTGCATTTCTATGAAGAATGTTAAATTGAGTAATTTGTATTTAAATTATTTATGATAGCAAGAAAATTCATACAAATAGTATGAAAAATTCTATTAACTATTAAATTCCATAACTTTTAAATTTAAAACCAAATTCAATGACTTTCCGGCCTTTTTAATGACCACGAATAAACCCAACATAATTAGTATGAAACGCAAATTATATCAGACTCCAACAACTTCTTTGGCTTTAAGAACTCACATCGTGGTGTATGATGAACTCATTACGAGGATCATTGGGATCCTGGCGAATGGCTTTCTCCCACTCTGCAAAGTCCCTCTGTTCTCTCAGGACATCCCCTCCACCACCTCCGCCGTAGGCACTTTCTACCGGGGGCATCATAGGCTGGTCCTCCTCGTCCAGACTCCAGGCCACGCTCGCGTACATCCGACCCCCCGTCACTAGCCGACTCACCTGGGGATAAAATAGAGAAATAGTTGGAATGAACTTTAAGACATGTGTGCGATTATTTCACTGACACAGTAAGCTTAATAAATAAGTTCATTGTTATGACAAAGATATATTGCGTCACATGTAGTATTCTCTTAACGAATCCCGCGGAGAATTTAAAGCTTATCTTTCATATGTTGCATTGATTAAGCTCTATTCACTGTAGTGCTGACGTTTACTGTGGTATTAGTGCTTCAAAGACTTACAAAAGCCCACGTATAGTTCAAATGAAATCGAAATTTAAAAATCTAAAGCCGTCAAGACATTCCTGGCTTTGATAACATTCGAATGATATGAAATTCAGTCTAAAGTAAATTTAAAGAGTGCTAAAATAATCAGAATAACACATACACATGACGCTAATTTATAAGTTGATGTTAATTCTGGCTGACCTACCTGATAGTCTTCCGCCTCCCATCTGAACTGATGCCCCGACCCTACCCCCTCGTGTTTGAGATAGGTGATCGGTGGGCCCGTGGACTCGAACCTGACACCCTCCAACTTCACCCGACCTGATACTGCGCTACTGTCCGGGGTTCGAAGGAACACCTCAGTCACTAACTGCTTCGATAGGCCGCTCCGCTCAAAGATCTAGCAACATGTCAATGATCATATTAAAGAGAATCAGAAAGGGTTTCAACTCTTTCTTATTTGTATGCAAAGCTTTGGATTTTTTACATCTACATAAAAAGGTTTATTAACAGTTATGTATGAATCTGTAAACTTTGATAGATATATGTATGGTATTTCATGGACACAACACAAGAAGTGGAGTACGCACTGTGAATTTTGACGAATGATATATTCAATTTTATAATATTATTAAATTATGGCTTAAATAAATATAAATATTTTCTCCACAAGAGCACAATTTCTCCACACAATGGTGCATCTATTTTGTTATTCATAGAAATCTATAATGAAAATAATAATAAATCGAATACAGTTTAGTTACGGACATTTTTTTATTCATGTTGTGATAAACCATATTGTTCGAATCAAAAAAAATAATATTACATAATTATAAATAAATGTATGTGAAGTAAATTGTACAGGAAGAATAGCATAATATTCATTAATTATTACTTAAAACTATTTCTGTAAAAGTGATTTATTACCATAAATTCAAAGAATACTAATATTTAAAGATTTTTCTTAAAGTAATTAATCTATTTTAAACAAAGATACTATTATTGTTGACTTCAAAAATACTTTGCTTTACTTTGAAGGAAAGAAAAGACTGTATATAAAGTAGGGTCTAACTTACCTGAAGACTTATAAGCTGTGGATTCTGGACAATCTGGATCGGATATATTCGAGTGAATTTAACTGTGAAGTCGGAGGTTAATTTCCTGGAAAATATAAAATATTCTCCATGAGTTAACTTGCGCAATAATGGAAATACGTTTAGAAATACGTATACTGGAACGTTGTATCTTACGTAACATTAAAATACATAATAATATGCATTCTAAAAAATAATTCAACCAAACAGAATCATACTTTAGCTCTGTGGATCCAACCTCTTTGTGATTGAAAAATATCTTGATGAAATAACTGATCTTCTCAGCGGCCAGTCTTCTCTGAACCTCGCCTCTGAAAACAAACAATGGGGAATTGAACTAGAAAGAGACGCGTGTAAAATAAGACTAAAGGTAAGACTGTCAAGTAAAATAATATCATTTGCATACTTACATCTAACGCAATAAGTAAGTTTTATTGCTATAATTCAGTTTTGCCCTTTAAAAAAATGTTTCGAGTTGCATAATATATAGAGGGATACACTTACTTTACAATAATATAAAAATTATTGTATCACATTATTCAAGGGACAAAATTTGTTTTCTAATAATAAATAAATAATCTGTATATTATAATAGTTAGAGGAGCCAGAGGGCAACTCACGGTTTACACCGGTCATCGGTGGTGACGGCGGTGGTGTCCTCAAGAATGACGTGAATCTTGTGCTCGCCTGGGAGTCGACGACAAGTGCGCATCTGTTCCTGGATTCTCTCGCGTGCCTCCTCTTCGTTAAAGGGTGTCGGCTCTTCCGGAGCTTCCAGATCGGCTTCTGCCAAAGTGGCCAGGTCTTCGCTCTCTTTCTCCTGGAGGGAGTAATCGATACATCCATCGATTTAACAATCAATAGAAAACAAAATAGTAGTCATAAAATATATGTAGAACAATTAACCTAAAATCGAGTAGAATTTCAGTGTTATTTATAAAGCAGTAAAAATTTGCGCGGGAAAATCATGATTTTATAAGAGAGTAATTATAATAAATTATGAAGTGTGAATTTGATACTATATACGGTTTTTTATTACATTTAAAAATGTAATTTTCTTCTGCATTTGAAAGATCCAAAATTATTAATAAAACAATTTTATTGTTATAAAATATTACACAAAATCTAATCTGATTTAAGTTACATAAACCAATGGCATTCAGTTTTTAGACATGATTTCACCAAGCAGATTCGCGTCGTATGTTAAACTTTACTAAGTCAGAATTGGATTGGGGCTTCTTGTTATACGTATTGCTATGATAACCACCAATTAAACAACTTAACATATTCCATGTATGGCTAAAAAATAATAAATTAGATAAAATAAATTTGTATTCAAAGAAGGATCAGTATGGAACATAAAAACATGTGTCGCAAGGTAAAACAAGAACTACGAGAAATTCAGTGAAAGGCATTTTTTAGCTACTCTGGCGGTAAAAAAACGTTATGAGTTTTTTAATATGTTTAGAGAAGAAAATTAAAGATATTCATGTGTATCTTCCGGCTTCTTCGTAAGACCACAAACTTTCAAAGTATTAACTATAATATAAGTTTTACGAGTTAAACAAATCACTAGACAGTTTAGTGTAAGAGCATGGCAATATAGATATTTGCTATAGTTATAAGACAAAACAAGAATTGTACGTGGGTTAACACTGCTAACATATGTTATCAGTAGTACGGGAGAACCAGGCAGTACTTTTTCGACTTTGTTAGGTTTCTTCAGTAACTCCCGCCCTTCGAACATGTGCAAAACATAATAGCCAGACTGCGACGTTGGTTGTGGAGGCCTAACAAGAACGAAATTAGCGCTCCTCATACTACTAGTAATAATGTATTCGTAGTATAATTTCAACCATTTTATAAATTTTTGTTCTACACTACATTTTTTCGTATTTTTTTAAATTATATTAGAGATTTGCAATTTTAACTGCAGAATTACCAGCTAACACATACTGTCAGCTATACTGAAATAACAAACGAGCACATTGTCCGGAGAAAGCTAATATATTATGATACTTCGTGAATGTTGGTACAATATCAAAGTAAAGACTTTCGATTTTAAGCGGTATAAATTGTAAAATGAGTATTGAGTAAGTCGAACCAATAAATGTAACAAAACATGAGCTGCTAGTAAATAAATTGGAAAATAATCCAAGTTCAACTCATATATTGTGTATTGTAGAAATATATATCCAGTAGAATGGAATTTTTTAAAGGAAATCTGTTTACATGAATAAGATTAAAATATTCACGTAAATTAGACATAAAAGCAAACAGAAATGTTTTATTTTTTCTATAATAATTATAACAATTATAATTTCTAGAATATAAATCATATAATAAATCATTCAATAAACCATATTTGTTTAAACAAATTCTAACAAAAATTAGAAGCTAAGGTAAACGATAAAGTATTCATTGTTTAAACATGAAAATATTAACTATATCGTTAACTAAATCTTCAATTTAATATTATAATTAAAGATACATCTCCAAAGTTAAACACATATAATATCAATAATTGCTTGTTAATTTATATTATCTATTTATTCAGTAGGTACAAAAAGTGAAGATATATAATTTATAACAGAAGTGTCAACAATGAAGTATCATAAATAATAAAAATATTTCAAAAGGACTAAAAGTTACCGAATTAAATCAAAGTACGACAATAAATAATTTTAAAAAGACGAAGTGCACGAACAAATAATGTAAAAAAACAGTATTTGTACATAAAATGTTACTATAAAATACTTGATAAAGCATTGAAGTGTACAGCAGTAACACAATAATTAATATATAGGTTACAATGCATAATTTAAACTGCAACAGATAAGAATTATTTTCTATCGGCCACAATAGGCACAAAGCAGAGGTGCGCTTATTAGTTATCAATTATGAGTCGAGAGTAGAACAGGGAGAAACCGCGTATATTATATCTTAAGCAAGCGGCTAAATGCAATATTATAACAAGGAAGCGGGCATGCAAAGTGATATACCGAGCAAGCAAAGAAAGGAACAGAAATATTACCCGGAGTTCTCTTCGTTTTCTGGCGTTCTGTTCAAAATAGATAGTATTCAAATAGAATAGGAAGCTAAGTACATAAATACTGTGATCAATAAAAAACATTCAGCAATCTGCAAAACATACCTACCTTTGTATTTGATCCATATATTCCCACCAGTATTATAAATTCATATAAAATTCATTAAATGTTTATTTAAAATATATATATATTGATTACCTACTGTATAACAAACTAGACTGTAGTGAAATGTAAATTAAATTACCGAACGCGAAAATGTTACCATCCCAACAAATATTCATTAAAAAAAGATAGAAGATAATTTTAGAGGAAATTAGTGAAACTATTGTTAACTACTTACGTCATCCACCTCAAGGTCATCGTCGGGACGAACGTTCTCTGAATTCAAGGCAGCGGCTGTTTGTCCGGTTCGCTCTCGCCTCTCTTGGCGTTTTTGTGCGGTATTCTAAATGCAGACCATAAATGGAACATAATAACAGTTTAGTTTAGAAATCATCTTTATTATTTATTAGCCCTGCATACAGCTTTGTAAAATAATTACAAAGAGATGAAAAGAAGATGGCGGATAGCGAAATTTACTACAGATAGGGCTCTAAAAGCATATTTGAAAAAAAAATATTTCAGCTAATCATTATGACGAAGGATAAAGTTTAAGTGAAAAATTGGTACACTTAGTGTCCTTGTCAAAACTGAAATAGCATTTAACTTAAATTTGAGTTGACACATCTTGAAGGTGTCAAACAAAAAACACCTTTATAAATTATGGAAATATTATAGCGTGTCAAAAATAATGTTGATATAAAACTTACACAAATTCCTACCAATAGTAAAATAATTCTTCTTGAATAATTTGTGCTAATAAATTTTAAGTTTAATCAACAATGCATGATAATTATATATGTTTTATATATGTATATTAATTTTATATAATGTACAGTTTGAATCTGCGGAATAAAATAATCAAGGCGTTTTAATAAGTTTCTTACATTATTAGAATAATAAATTAAGCGATAAAACATGTCTTAACCGAGACAAACTATTGTACCAAAATTGCTTTTCAATCTCCAGTTTTTAACAAATGAGAATTTAAGATTAATTCATTTACAAAGTTAACCTGTATCTGCAAAGTAATCAAAATTTACAATTTACAACAATAATTTATTGAGGTACTCATTTGAATTAAAATAACTATCTATTACAGATACAAAGAAGAGCTCAATTTCTGCATTAGTTACCTTTCTCTTGGCTTGTTTGGAATATGCGGACTGTTTCTCCTTGTAGACAGCAAATAACTTCTGGAATTGATGATCGTAGGTGGAACGGGCTTCATCCAACTCCTCCGCCATCTCCTCCATCAACTCTTGCTCATCTTCCTCCCGATTTGCGGGTTCTCTGATGTGTAGTAAGGGCAAAGCGTGTATACGACCAATCAGATCGCTTTGTTTATCTATGTGTAACTTAGTAACGGATGTCCAACATTCAGGTTTCGCTTACTATTACTTAAAATATATTGCTTTAAATTATATATGTTTACTAATATATATTCCATAAATAAAAAAATAACGTTTCCTTTTAAAGAGAAATACAGATTAAATCAGCTTTGTATTACACTAAAAGTAATAATTAACCCCGAATGTTTGATATCAGTTACTAAGTTACGAGCAGATAAACAAACGGATAGATAGCGGGTAGTTGCAGTACAGTTACTGAATACGGGACTAAATTCGGGAACACATAAATATATACAGGTAAAAAGGTAAGTTGGTAAATTCACCTGTCATGCAGAAAAAAAGACTTTTAGAAAGAATAATATATAAGAAGCAGATGACAAAAGTGAAATCATAAATTTTCCCTTGAAACTAAAATGTATAAATTTTCATCTTTATTTAATTAAAATATTACATCAGAATAAGCATTAATAAAATGCCTATACTTTTTAATAGTTTTCGGCTTATTTATCTAAATTAATACTACCAAAAGCATTGAAAACTGTTCAATATTTTTATAATATACAAAAAAATGACGCATTAACTATATAGACAAAGTAGAGACCATAGAGTAAGAATGGTAAGAGTTGTCACTATTAATGTTATTGAAAGTTCATGTTTTATTCAGATATTGTTATCTTAAAAATACAAAATTCATAAATGTTATTATAAAAGTTATGTAATTCATATCTTTTTAATGAGTTTCATACTATTTTGCCAGATATCTTATTATCAGTAGAATAAATATTTGTTGCGCATTTATCCATTTGAAGAGCCATATGCAGCACACAATTTACCAAAGTTGGGAATTTTACTTAATTTAATCAAGTCAAAGTGTCGGGCAACACTTCGACATCTTCGTTAAAAATTAGTGCATTATAACAAAAAATTCACTTATGTAATGTTATTTTTTTAGTGACGGGACTTATTATTCAATAGTCTATGGTAGAGACATGAAACCACACTGCATACATTGATAGTACGCCATATTTAAAATTGAACTTTTTTATATAAAATCATTACATTCTCTATTTTTTTAGACAACTACGAGGAATGAAGAGGTAGAGGGCTGTAGGGGAAGGAGGGGGGAGGGGGTAGGATGGTATAGAGAAGATCTAGGGCGCTTACACCTGGATCTTGAGCGATACGGACGTATTAGTGCAATTAAAGAGGGCTCTTTGCTTCAAAAGAAGATCCCATGTGGCCAACATGGAGGAGAGGAGTGTGCGGAGTTCCTTCTCGTGGTGGTTCCTGCGATCGCGGGTTAATCTGGAGACACACAGGAGAAAGAGAGAGAGAGACAATTGAAATGTCGAAAATTATTAGGAATACCATAAGTGTGATTATAATAAATAGTGGCCCAAATTTAAAATTGGAATTTGTAATCAACTATTCAGATAGTCAAGGACAGAAAAGGTTTTATCAACAAAGGTCAATAAAAAATTAAAACAATGCAATAGAGACTGCATGGACATACTTAGAGAAGAAGGTACAATTATTGTCCAAAACGCAGCATCCTTTAACTATAAGAGGAAACATGCTTACTGAATATTTTCTCGGTACTCTTCAATTCTTTCGTCGATATCTGTGAGAATTGCTGGATTCAGGTCCTTGTCCTAAGAAATATGAGTAATAAGGAGAAAAATACATCATGTAAAATTGCTTTATTGCTTTAAAAATCTACTGAGCATGAAAATAACATTTTGCATACATTCTATATTGTATTAATTTAATAAAGAAACATATATCTAAATATATATGTAACCTTTTAAATTGAAATAATCTCTATATTTCAAATTGTTTGAATAAAAACCACTTTCTTTTTCATTTGGCCGTCTTAGACATAGTGCTTTTAATCACTATTAAAAACCATATTATGATTCTCTATAACACTTTCAACACTATAAAAGAAAGTTCAGTGTATTAATGTATAGAAGGTTATAATTAACGAAATAAAAACTTAGCTATAAACTGTAATTCACCTTGAGAGTGTTTATTTGATCTTCCAGGTGCACTAGAGCCCGCTTAAGTGCAATAATCTGAAAAACGCAAAGAAAACAAATTTATACAACGAGCGATAAGCTTATTTTCTTTTAAAAATAGTATAATTTTGTGATTTCCTTGCTTATAAAAATAAATTTTGTTGAAATAAAAATTCATTAGATGTTTCTTTTGCCTAACAAGAGGCATAAAAGTCGGGTGATTATTTAAGAATATATACAAATAAAACTTAAATAAATTTGAAGAAATCAATACAGTCATAGATAGATGCATGTTCGAGATATTTATTTCCAATATATCTACTTTGATGTTATGTACTTCTACATATCCCGATTAATTGTCCAATTTTAAAACTGAGAACTAAAAAAAGAATAAGAACGAGAAAATAAAAGTTGTCCTAAACGGTTCAACGTTCAGATATACCTACATATAATACGAATTGTGCATCTGTGTGATAGATGATAGATAGTGCTAGTTTAATGAATAGTCAAGTCAAGTCAAGTAGGTACTTAAGACTGATAGCTTTGTTTCACTTTAGGTTGTAATTTAAATTAATCGTATGTGATGCTGGTTATGGTTAATACACTGTAGCGTTTAAATTTGAATAAATAGTTTGAAGTAATTATTAATGTTTCCACAATTTTTTTAAATATGACCGCATACCAGTTGAGAAAGTATCCAATAAAAACATTTATATGCCTTTTTATAAATTTGAATATCATCGTAACAAATCAAATCATGCACTTTTAAATTCATATTTGTAACATCTGATTTCTTTGTTATTAGATACAAAGAGGTACGCACCCTCTGTTGGCAGTACTCAAATATGTCCTTCTCCAGTGTCCGCTCATATCGCACATAGAGTTCTCGCAGACGTTGGGCTAAGATGTGTTCCTTGCTGAAGAGATGATGATGTGTAAAGTGGATTGAGTGGACGTCCACTTCGATCTGGTAGAGACGTTCTGATAGGCCAGCTTCAAGGAGATGCCGAGCGTACTCCGCGGAGATTGGCTGTCAGGCATGACGGTGAGGACCAATAGCGAGTTAGACGTAGTTATTGATTTATACATAATTTAAGGCTAACTAAAACATTTACAATCAGTGTACAATCTACTTACCTTAGTTTTTATATATTTTTCATTTTATAGGTATATTGACTTCAAAATAATCATTGCAATATTTTTTTCATATATTAATTTAAATCATTTCTTTTATAAAAATTACTCTCTATCTCTGAAGCCTGACAATTATAAACAAGATGGAAAATTATAGTCATTCCAAAGCTTATTTTAAGTAAAAAATATAAAGAAATAATGAAAATGCACTAAAGAAAGTCAGAATAAAAATAATAATTAGATCCATGATATTATAATAGGTACAAACAATAGTCACCAATTTATCGAAAAATCATCAAAGTAATACAACAAGTTTGCATTATAATGTAAAATATATTAATAACAATAATTATTACCGGTTATATATTGTGATTAAAATAATTTTATTGTACTGAATAAACGAATAGTGAATACGATAAAATTTATAAATATAGAATATCACTATAAAAAATCTGTAAATATGTTTATCAAAACTCTGTATGTGAATGTATAATAATATTATTAATTAAACATTCTAAGCATAATAATGGAAACTGAACAAATATTTTTTTCAACTCCTAGTCGAATACTTTATCAGTCTTCAATCAAGAAGCTGATCTGTTGTGAACAAGTCGTATCAAAGAGACAGAGAGTTATTAGACATAGACTCACATTGACATAGTCTGTTTTGAGTTCATCCGGCATGGGATTTGTCTGATCGTCCCAGATGAGTGGTCGATAAGGAACATCTTTCAACGGGTCCGGTTCAAGCTCAATTTCACCGTCCTCTCCAAACCATTCCTAACAAGTGATTGGTGGAGAAAAGAAATTGCAGTTACCATCTCACAGTGACTTGAATTCCGTTAAGAATGTCAAACTTAATAACAGTTTCAATTTACACAATTTAGGTAAAAATTAGTTTTAGATGATTTTTAACAGATTATACTTTTTATAAAATTAAATAATTTATAAGTAGTGATATGCGTTAATTATGTTAAATTTAGATGCTTTGTTAATGAGAAGTTTTTCAATAGATTTAGTAAAACGCAAGAACAACAACTTAATAAAGAATGCAACAAAAATTATAAGCAGTCAATAAACAAGTATGGAATATTCCGATAGAAATTATATTAAGAACCTTCAAAATCTAATTATAAATTTCTGAGAACAAACTAAAAAGCAAAAAACTTGAATAGTTAAATAATATCTACAATTTTCACCTTAAAATATATATAATTAAATATAAAAATGTTTCAAGAATTTAAACACATAGTCCATAAAAATTGAAGTATAAAATCAGATTTAGGGAACAGTTAGCTGTTACCAGTTGGCCTTCCTTGACAATGCGGTTCTCAAGACGTATTCGATTGGCCTTCATAATGTTGGGGCGACGTCCAACATAGAGGCCCTCTTCCTCCTTGTACCGGGGCTGAGTCTCTATCTTCTTGTGCATCTCCACTGGAAGTTGAGAGGAACAGGGAGGCATGAAGATGGTATTTATAGAACTATACTTATCTCTGATAAACTCAGCTATAAGTTAAGATCAGATTAATTGGAAGAAGACATTGTATGTGTCTGAGGTGGAAAAAAGTAGCTTTTTAATCACAGGTACAGTTTAAAATTTCATATTTTTATGTCAAATAATTATTTCATTAGAGCATTCATTATAAATATAATTAAAGAGGTTCACATTTAAGAGGTAGATTTACGGTGTAAAGACATAATATAAGACATAATATAAGACAATACTTAAACATTTGTCATGGTAGGAATGACATGATCGTTGTTGATTGGTTAAGGTAATATGAGATGTGCATACCTTTTACTACTTGCATTTTCACACATACTTGAAACATAGCGTACCCAAAACTTGTTCTTAAGCTCGGTAACTTATGATCTCTTATTCGGCTCATAACTGACATCAATTAATCGAAGAAAACAAATTACCATGTAACAATATTGCCAGGAAAGCTTACACTCTATAACAGCAGGGGTGTAGAGGACCTCACTCTCCTGCAATTCTCGGGTCTCCATGGAAACATACTCTGCGCGACCTTGACCTACAAAGTCAAGGGAGCTCTTGAATCGACGCTGCAACTCCTCATTTCCAAGCAGGGGGTCTGTGTCCTTGGAAGCGATTGGTACTTCGCCTCCTTCTGTCTCATCGCCCTAAATTGAAATTAATAACGTCCATTTAAAGAATGTAAATTAAAAAGAACAAGAAGAAATACAGAATTTATTGTTGTTATTAAGTGCGTGAGATTATTGCACTACTGACATTACTTCCGTTATGTATAAATGAATGATTATGCTTTCCTTATAATTACAAAGAGAGTTCAATATTTTTTCAAATCATAAAGGTTCTAGAACCAAACATAGGTTATATACTTCAGTATAGTGTCTTCAATTTCAATTTCAAAAATTAAAATAATTTTACTGTGAAAGAATTTCATTTCGTGTAATTTTAACCATGAAAGATATTTCAAATTGTGGGATTTGGGCATAGAAATAACTAAATAACTCTAGAACAAAAATTTTGTTTAAAACCTTAGTCCTTACTCGGAGAAAAAAGGCCTCTTTTTAATATTTGATAGATAGCAAAGATTTCCTAAAACTCGAGATAGCTCGGTTATTCGAGCAGCTATTGAAAAATGACTTTCACTGCTAGAATCTACGGAAAATTTTACGAGTAAAGTCTCGACAATGTCCCCATAAGATATGCTTGGATCAGGAAGTATTTCTGATTTGAAAATTCTCCTTATATCTCGCCTATACCTATAAGCGCTGTTTCGAAGCAATCGATAATCCTGCATTGAGTTTCCAATAAGAATGAGGCGTTGTACAACACAACAGTTTATGCTATAATTGAAATCGTTAGCATTACAGAGATGGAAAACTTCCTTTCTAGTTGTTATTGATCTATTGATCTATTTATCTATTTCTACGGTAATTTCAAATTCTAAGCGGTTTAGAATTTGACTGCACACTTTCGCTTGGAGTATGTTCATGAGTTTACCGATTTTTTATATTAATTATTTCACAGATTATTATTATTCAATACCTGTGGCGATTGAAATAATGAATTTTTAAAACAAACTCTAAACCAATTTTATGTGACCTATTGTATAAAAGATCATCATTAAAATAAAAATGATTTAAACTAATGATAGAGCTATATATGATTGGCATACATAATTATGTCCTATGAATTAGTCGATTACTAAACTAGTATATTAACAATGTTGGAAAGACGTTTGTAATATACCTATAGTTATAAATTGATAATTCTAATATTTATAAATATGAAGACAGACAATCAATGTAACAAAGATTCATTTTATTTCTGTATTTTATCGAGGTCCACAAAGGTAACTCTTTAGTTAAATGAAAAATTACATAAAATCACTGAGTGCCGCAATTATTTATTACATTGAACGTTTTTTATATGCCTTATATGCGTTTTAAGTGAGCATTTTTATTTAAGCCCGCTTTTGAATAAAGTCTATAAAGTTTGAGAGGATGTATCCCGATGTAACGAAATTAATAAAAATTTGATTGGGTTATTATTGCAAGATTTCTAAAGCAGACTATAATAACTGAGCGAGTATTACAGGATCCTTAATAAGTAATGGGAACATTTTTTATGGAATATGACTAGAACACATCGGAATGGTCAGTTAAATCTTTCACGGTACAATCGAACTTTGGATCAGCAGCGCTTTCCATAATGTAGACCATGAGATCCAAAAGCTGCTGAGCTGTGGCTGAGTTCTGCTCCCCAGGACAATACACCATATTATAGTTGATCTTCTTGGTCGTCTGCATCATGAAGAAGTATCTAGTCTCAGCTGGCACCCAGAATGATCCAGCGGTGTGCACCGAATCGATATGGCCCCAGGAGAAGTCCATGTCAAACATGTAAGCGTGCTTGTCACTGAGAACTAGATCCACGGAATCTTCCAACGGTATACTGTCAGCTAACGATGAAGTTTCCCCCGTTTCCCACTCCTCTTTTACTTCAGAAAAACAAAGATGCTGCTTTTCTTCCATCGCTGTCTGAATTTGAAGACGCAGCTTCCTAGCTAAGGACCACACACTTGTGTCTAAATCAATGTCCATCCTCGTTGTTACTTCAGTAATGTACAAACCGCAGTAGTGTAAGATCTATCCCCTTCGAGATGGATAGTCTATCCTACTCAAGATATGGACAGTTACATAATACGGATTCGGCAAAAGAGGTATAATGCAGGTTTACATAGTTTATTAAAATGATATCTAAATACATAATTATATGCTAACGCCAGAATTCTGACATAGTATATTATACAATAGAATATAATGGTATAGATAACATGTAAACAAACAAAATATGTCGTTTAAAATTAATATCAATTGGAATTATTTATTTATGTAGTTTTATTACAAAACATATTTCTCTAATTTAATTATTAAATATCAACGCAAAAAATTAAATTTAGAAAAAGTTTAAAGTATGATTTGTATAAATTTGTAATCGAGAATAAAGTATAAATAATTCACATGTAAATAAATGTACCATTACTATGATAATAATTTTGAATATTTTGAAGTTGTAATTCCTGTTTCCATTATAATAGATAACACTAACTCGCATTTGATTACATCTTTCTTCATGGCGTAATATATTCGGAAACTATAACAAATATGAGGTATCAAGATATTTACAAACACATTTATAAGAATTTTTCTACTATGATACAGGGGAATAACAATAAAGAAATAAAAAATAATATACTTAAACAATAAATTAAATTCGATGTGATGTGGTGGGGTGCAAAAATAAGAGCATCAATGATGTGATTTTTAAATATACAGAAAGAGTAGAAAAACTGTACACTCAATAAAAATATTTGAAAACTTTTTTTATGCTAACACGACTTTGGTTTTTTCAAAATTATATTCCTCAATAATACATATATACCTACATGTATATTCATAATTTTTGTGCACGTTAATTAATCAAAATACAATATAATTAATATAATTGAGGCACATTTTTATTTTTATTGTTACTAGAATATTGGATTTCCATATTACTTATTTTGACGATAGTATATAATATATGTAAGCATTATTGAATAAAAGTATTTCATTCATTTTATATATGATATTATGCAATACTACTATCTTGAGACAAGTAGTATACGACATATTTACAACATAATAAGCAATTCTATTCATATTATTTCAACAATACGGAAGAGTAAATGTACAATTTCTAACGATTTTAGGAGATACATAGTCAGGATTTGGATAATATGTATCTCCGAAGAAAATCGTTAGATATCGCTATTTATCCAACGATATACAGTAGATCTACTATTTATTGCAGTAGATTCTGAGTGTTTATTCTACTATTTAAATTTTTAAATTGATGATTAAAATCAAATGATAAATGAAAATCTACTAGTAGATTTTCGTTTATCATTCAAAAACCAGGAGATTTATTTATCAGCATAACATTCATATGTAATTTAATGATAACAATTTTAAAGACAAAATAAACAAAACTATCAAAAACGATGCCACATAAACATCAATGAGCAATCACTTACACAACTAATGAAATGTAAAGGTAATTTTGTTAGATTGTCCATCTACATCAATTTTCATCATCTTGTTTTGCGGAGCCGAAACATGAATTGGTGCACTGGTTACATGCGTTTTTTCAATTATCTGTGTTAATTCGTTTCCATAAATAACTTGTGTCATCTGCCGGTTTGATGTTGACGCATCAACGTAGCTTGCATCAGCTGAGTCAGATATTCGTCCAGTTTTTTTTCTGGCAATTTCGCTACTAATACCTCCTTCTACTAGTCGTTGTTTCGCCGTTCTCCGAAGGCTTGTATTCGTGACAAATTTTGAACTGTCCGAAAACATGTTTTTCGTAACTTTTTCAATGCTGTGAATTCCCAATGGTGTCACTTTATACCAAACCGAACCCTTTGGGCAAGCAATCGGTGTAAGGTAAAAAGGCGACTCCGTTCCTTCAGGAGTAGTTGGACGATGCTGGACATAGGTTTTGTACATCTGTACTACACACCTCTCAGGATATTTCGTGTTTGGATAAATTGCTGTTT
>JAYRBW010085182.1:0-22578 GCA_036023295.1 Invenusta paracnida
GTTTTGGTTCTGAAAACAAGTCGTCATGTTTTCAATAAATTGTATGTATCTCTGGGCGTCTATTGATTGATTGATAGATAATATTTCATAATAATTGCTTCCCTTTTGTGATACTGCCATTATAATAAATGATTTTCTCTCCATGCTGGACCTTTTAGCTGTCTGAATTTGCCGTACATCTTCAAATAGTTGTACTCATGTGCCAATAGTACTTCTCAGTTTTAGATTTCTTAGGTAAAAAAACTTCTCGAATATGTATTCTACAGACTGATAAACTTGTATAGGATCATTAATATACTCATATACATTTCCGCGATTGGAAGCAATCCGTGATGATTTTGAATCACCAGATGATATAGCAGAATTTCTGGATAAACATTTACCACATTTGACGCAGAATTGCATGGGCAGAACACTCAACGAGATGATGGAACACATGGAAAATGTAATACAAATGATGACTGTTATTTATAACTGATTCAGAAATTATTTTTACTTGTTATAAAATTTATATTTTATTTAATACTTGTTATGATAAAAAAAGTAAAGTTACAAACAACTGGGTTTTTTTATGTGGCCTATATACATATATACAACAATATTCATTTCAGAAAAGGTATCTAAATAATTAATTGAAATAAATATTCCAAATAAATAAAGGAATGTATAAATGAAATTATGATTATATAAAATGCTTGTAACATTTCTTACTAATAGAAAAAATTATATTTTTCAATAATGAATCGATATCCATTAAACATAAAACTTAAAATCAATATGTCTAAACTACACTTATTCCTAAGACAAAAAATTATAAATTTTAACAGCCATCATTATTTTATACATATACAGCCGTCACATTGGTTCAAGCCTTGCTCGATTCTGATTGGTTGCGAGGAGCGGGGGTGATATGGAAACACACCTTCTACTACTACTATTTTTAAGAATAACATCTTTATTTAATGAACTGAAACTAGAACATAAATATATATAGATATTCAAATTCAAATTCAAATTTTTATTTTTTCATCTCTTTTTTTCTCGTTTCATCGAAAAATTGTTACTTATTTAGACAATTTAATATACAAACATGTTATAATTGTAAATTCACAGACTTCTATACATAAATAATAGATATCTTATATTATAGAAATCTGTGGGAAAATCTTAATCTTGTTTGTCTTTGAAAACGGGATATTATCATAAACTATAAGACTATACCAAAAATACCTAGTTTTTAAATAAAAACTGTGTAGCAATATTGACTTATTATCTATAAGTTTACATATATATTAAAAACATCTAAGCGAGTAATGCGATTATATGAACTTTTAGGAATAATATATATATATATATATATATACTTTTAAATTCTAAATATTAATATATAATATATAATGTATATTGACTAATTTTCTCACTGCGGCACATTCCAGTGGCATTGGCAGGCATTCCCCTTCCACCTCCTATTGGTGAAGGATAATGACAGTAGAGACCTTTGGCTCGATCACAAATGAACCGGTAGCTACAAGGTTCCCCTTGTTGTCGAGCACACATCATGCAGCAGTGACAGCCATCCCGGACGATCGTCACACCCTCCTGGCAGTTGACAATTTCTGTGGTGCTGCATCGGCAGGGGTAGGGGCATCCATGGCCATCCTGAAGAGAGAAGAAAAGATTTTATGATATTTCGGATCAAAGTATCATTCTTTTAATTTATTTCTTTTTATTCGTGTCATTGTATATTGTATAATTTAATGAATGGAGTATAATAATTAGTTTTAACTTCGACATATCCGTAAAGTTTTATAGTCAATTTACATTATTTCTTTTTTAAGATGTAATACAATTTAGAAACAAATGAATGACAATATGATATGTACATTATAAGATCCATTATGTATTTATAGGTCTACTACTATTATTAGTATTAAAATAATCACATATATAAAAATATTTATAATACAAACATTGAAACCTATAGTTATTTTTAATTTTGATAGATAAAAACCATAGATTAACATGAAAATGTAATGGTTATTTTTTTTTTTAGAGCACGCATCAAAACCTTCATGTATAACATTTGATATATGATGGTATCCCATTAATGAAATTAATTTGGAATAATCATCATCAAAGATAACATTCAATTAAATTTCAATATCGTAATTGTTAAAAATTATGTCTTTCTTATATTTATAGAGACAATTTTCTAATCTAATTAATATAGACATATATAGAACAAGTTGAATATGTAGAAAACCATTTAAAACATAGCTCCATTAAATTTATTTTATATACAATGGCTGTTTTATACACTGTACCTATAAGCAGTATAATAATTATCATTACAAAGTAAATGTGCTTCTAAATGTACATATAAATTATTAATATACAATAATACCTACCTTATTTTCCGGAGTCTAAGACTTTAAAGCTATTTTTATTAACCAAAATGTAGGAAAAAATATTTAAAATTCTTCCAAAAATATCAAAAATATCGATAAGAAAATTTTAAAATATATGAAATTAATTTTGTATAATGTTTTAGAACATATGCTAACAAAACTAATAGGTATGAATAAAAAAGTATTCTGCATGATAGGTGTACTGTAAAATATAATAAAAGTAAAAATTTTGAAAAAATATCAAAACTTGTAGGTGCGGCTTAAACTTTGATATTTAAAAAATCAATTATTTTACACAAAATGGGCTTAGAGTTCAGGGCGGCTTAGACTCCAGAGAATACGGTACTTGTATTTATTATATTTTGGTTATTTATGTATTATTTTAGAAAGATATTCGAAGAAACTCACCACATAGTATAATCATAAATATTGATGCATTTTCATTAGCCAATACATAATCATGAGTGTACCAGACAGTAAGTAATTGAAATGTTTAGTTCAGCTCAGATGTTATCCATTTTGGCAAAAAATAATATTTTTTATTAATTTATCTTAGAAAACTAAAGAATTAATATTTTTTAATATAAAGCGGAAGAAACACTTTAAACAGTTGGTTTGAGATTTATAGTACTAACAATTTAACTTTTACTTAGAAATATAATTTGGATATACCACCTATATATGTATATACATATGTATATATGTGTATGGAATATTCCAATGTTTATTTCTATACGTTTTTAATAACAATTTGTTACTAATAATTTTACAATATTTAAACTATTGTATGATATTAAACTAACTTTCTTTATTTGTCACTTTTACTCGTAATATCAAATACAACATAATTATCACGTTTTTAACATTATTTTTCTTTTATAAATAATATTATTATTCTATAAAAACTGCTCATAAGTCTATCTTGTATTTTCAGAGTTCATAAAAATAAATATGCCGGATAAGACTGATAAGACATATGTTACTGTTTAGAAGTGATATGGGTCGAAAAAGTAATAAACATGAAATTAATGACAATTTTATTACAACCTGGCATGTAAAAATTATTAGTAGGTCTCTGAGTATGAATACATATATCGTTTATCATATCAGAGTATGAAGATATCTTTTAGTATTATGTGTTAAAAACAACGTAACTGATAGTTTAAATTAAATAAAAGAACACAAATAAAAATACAAGGGGAAATATAAAGAATAATAATTGAAGTTAATGAAAAGTTTACAATTTTGTACTAAAATGTTTCTCTTTCACATTGATTCACAAACCCATTAATCTAAAACGAGTGAGTCTATTTTCTTAGCTCAAAGTCAGTCTATATCCACACAATTCCAATATAAGGTTATCCGGTCCACATTATATTATACTTCCACATATTGTCATAACACATAGCTGCATAGATTGTTAACAAGATCTCATAAATTTCGTGTTGCTTAGTGACGGGTTATGCTTCACTTGAAGGCATATATCGTCTACTGACCAAATTATGAAAAATATCAATAGGTACAAGATCTTTAATTTCTGCTTCAAAAATGAACATATTCTACATATTATTTTTAGCATGCAAAATTTCCAACAATATTTCTACCAACATGCTGCATTCATATGATATTTTAGCTAATGAATCTTGCTTAGTTTATAAATAGGATATCGTAGAAAACGATTGGTCATAATAAATGTTATCGTTCGTTGTTACCCTCATTTTTAAAACTGGATCTTGTATTTTTACTTTCTGTTCTGTGAGTTTTAGCAATTAATAAGATGAATATCAGAAGAACTTTCTTGAGTAAACAAGGCTCTTTATTATGTGACTTCCGCTCTCATTCTTATCCTCCGTTGGTGTATACTTAAAGGCTATTGGAACGGACGCAGATCACATCTTGAACAAGTCCGTGTGTTGTGCATTTATTGGATACAGATCCACATCAGATTCGGGCTACCCTGATTTTAGATGAGTGGATGTGACTAAACGAACTATAAAAATGGTGTTAACTAAATTTGTTTCACTTCACTACATGCTTCATTTATTTGCTATGCAGACATGTTATAAGACACTTCATGTATTCTTTTATGTATGTTTCTAAATTAATTTTAACTGCCAGAAGTAATTACATGAAATTGTTCAAGAAATATTATCTTTTCAAAATGCATTTTTCTGTCCTCTTTTATACTCTACCGAGAGTTAAGATAAGCATCATAATCTTAATGAACTTTCGTATATAATGTCAAAGCAAACGCCTATAAACTGAATAATTACTTTGCTGTAAACATTTCTCCTACGAATGAGTCGAAGAATTATTAAATATACTTGACAATATTTTGCTGTTATTATTATACATTTTTAATTATATTTTGTACAACTACTATGAGAACTTATAAACTATGTTGACATGTTTAAAAAAATAAAAGAATTAATGAAAGAGGTTAACAAAGAGATTTGGTTAAGTGTCTATGTATACATAGGTATATGTGATAAAAGAATTAATATTATTAATGTTACTATGAAGGACACACTAAATAAATAATAAAATATAAAGGAATATATTAGTAACAATAATAGTTAAAGTATAGTTATCTATTCGTTCGTGTAAAAATATTTTACCCCCCAATTATTTATTGCACGTATATTTCTAAATCTTTAACATTATGCATATCCTTAAAAACTATATATATATATAATATGTAGGTGAGTTAACAAACAATTTAAATTTCACAATAATATTTTTCTAACATTTAATTAAAAATTCCATAATGTATTGAATAATCATCTTTATTAAATAAGACAAATGAAATATGTCATATTCATGAAATAAAAATTATTAAATAAATCAAAAGGATTATGAATATACTCCTAAACTCCTGTATTATTCAACAGATAACATAATATACTATTTTGTTGTAGGATATAGTAGTACATATATTACAGTTAATAAAGGCAATCAAGTAATTGCTTTGACATTCAAAAACTATTTTAAATAATTCCTTGATATATAAATAAGGCATGACATATTCCATATTCCATATAAAATTAGAATTGTTTAGTACAAAGAAATAAAATAATTTCTTGTTTTAATGTACAAACCTCTTTCTTTAATATGTAAATTGTAGAGACAGTATCCTCGCCACAATAATCAATTTCATCCGACGGAGAATCAATTACTGTTTACCAAAATTCACACTAATTATGTCAATGCTTTAATTAATCATGTTTATTTCTGCTAAAACTCCAGTCTCACAAAGATTCATTTTCATTGCTTGATTAGCTTTCTTCACTATATCTATTTATAGATAGTACAGTGTAACTGGCAATTATCCAAGCTACTTTATTTATTAAAATGATTTTTCCTTTATAAAACTTCAAAATATTCTTTAATTATTACACACAATTTTTGTTTTTTTTATTGAATAATATAAAAGACGTTAACAATGCCATACGCGTTTTGTTGTCACTCAATGTTGACAACAACCAACGTGTTTTTAAAATAATTACTTATAGTAGGAGTATATTTAATACATAACACAAGCAGTATACATTAAAAATTGTTTATATACTCTATTCAAGTTAAATTGTTTAAACATTTTGGATCTCAAAAATCTTATATGAAGAATTCGTAAGAATATGTAATGTTTTAAGAGAGAATATTTTTACTTTGTTAAATATATTTCTTTGTTTTTCTTATTCCGAATGTAATTATGACATAACAGTACTATTATGTCATACAAGATTGGCGAGATAAATAAATTAATACAATCAATCGACTTGAAAATTAAACAAAATTAATAATGCGGGATGTTTAGTCACAACTTTATGTCTCTCTTTAATCACTCAGTCACCTGAGTACAGATCAAGAAGAACAATGTATTGGCTGAATAGTTATAATTAAATAATTTTTCCCCTATCGCCGCATACCAAAATGCCAGACGCGTTTTGCTCTTTATGAAGCTCATCAGGACATGTAGAATATCGAACCGGGGTCTTCACGATTATAGTGTGAACACTGTAACTGCTTAATTCTAATTTAGTCCATGTGATAAGGACTTGCCGTAATGACTAGAAAGTCTTCCTTGCCAATCGATTGAGCTTCGGTGGCCAAGCGGTTATATAGTGTTCGCACTGTAATTGTGTGGATTCCGGTTCGATACTCTGGTGTCATTGATGAGCTCCATAAAGCGCAAAATGTGTTTGACAATTGGATATATGCGGCGATAGGCAACACTTTAAAATCATAATCAATTAGTAATCTTAATGCTTCAAAACAATCACTTTGTTAAACTCATCAGTTATAAGCATAGCATAGACTTATACAAATCGGTACATTCAATAAATTTCGTATAAAGTTTTATTATTTATAGTATGTCATCTTTTGGCATCATATTTTGTGCTATAATTTTTACTATATATTTAAAAAAATATATTTTAATATATATAAAAAAATATATTTTTAAATATATTATTTTTTTGTGATTGATTCGTGGAATATAGAAAAAGCTAAACAATTTATTTATTAAGGAACATTTTAGCAAAGTTAAGATGAAGTAAATATTACATATTTTCATTTATATTTATACGGTTTTCAAGAAAGCAATTTAAAAATTAAACAATCTTTAAAAATTAACTAAAAAATATATTGTAAAAACCAGTTGTATATACCTCTATATATATATATACAAAAACCAGTTGTTATATACCTTATATACCTATAAAAACCAGTTGTTATATAAACCTCCTTCTCACATAAATAATTCAAGTATCATACTTTCAATAAATGTTTAAAAATCTACAACAATCGGCACACCAAGTTGCCTACTACAATACTATAACCATTGCGTACACAATGAGTACACAATGTATACTCTATGACTATAAATATATAATATATATAGGTATAACGTATCTACTCTTTATAGATACCTCTGAATTAAAAAAAACTCCGTGTATATAATATAATATTTTGATGGAAAATACTCTTCAATTTATTAAAATTAATATATTAATATTTTTAGTTTACTTACTTTTGTTATACTTGTAACTCAAACAATTAGTTGTCTATTTTCACATGTGTATAAGCTCGTATGTAATAATAATTAAATATGTATAATATGGCTTACTATACTCAAAGTGTAAATACCAACACTCCAAAAAAAATGAAAAAATATAAGTTTCATAAAATATTTGAATTGACAAATTCTGTTAAGCAAGATAATAAAATACATATAGAATGTCTTCATAGATATTATAATTCTCTATATTCTATTATATTAAGCGATAGATTATATTGGACTATATTTGTTATGCAATCTGATTGTCCAAAGCTGTAAGATAACATTATGGTAATAAACATTTGTCTATTATTTGATGCGTATAAATTATATTAATGCACGTAAAACAATCATCCTACACATGTGCAGTGATCTGGTCTGTCCATCAAATGTATTATTATATTCTAATTCGCACATCATACAAATACAAACTGTGTTATAGTATGCAATTTGGGGTGCGCTTTCCGATAAAAAATAGCACCTTATAAGTGTGCATTTTTTAAATGTTAAGTGCGTTTTAATTCGCACTACGAAAAAGCACTTCTTTATGTTGAGTTTTAAAACGGTAACTTCAATAAATTTTGTAGTTTTATTATTTATAGTATGTCAAATTTTGGCATCATCCTTTTGGTCTATAATTTTTTAATAAATATATAGAAAATAGTTAAATTATTCTTTAGTAAAAATTAATTGTATTATTGTGATTGAGTTATGGAATATAGAAAAATAACTAAACAATTTATTCATTTAAAAAACTTTAACAGTGCAGAGTCAAGATAAAGTAAATATTACATATTTTCATTTATATTTGTAAAATTTTGAAGATAGCAATTTGAAAATCAAACAATCTTGTATGATAAAAATAATTAGAAAAAATTATATTATAAGAACCTCAGTCTCACTTAAATAATCCAATAATCAATTTAAAAATGTTTTTTAATATATATAATGTACAAAACAATTGATATAAAAATATTTGTAGAACTAAAATAATTAAAGAAGTAAGAATTAATTCGGGAATTGTGCATTTTCATAAAGTTATAATTTACGACACACTATCATCTGTAACAGAGAATCAATTAATGACTAACCTTGGAGACTCTTCCATGCGTTTTCTCTAGTTCTTTTTTCTGCTCTTCTTCGTAAATCATGCACTCAAAGCAAGGTCCCTGGGCTCGACATAGCCAGCAAAGTCCAGTTAGGAGAAGCACCACTCGCCAAACTGAAACCTGCATGTTCAGCGTACTTTTCAAGATTCAAACAGTAATTATTTGGAATAACTATTGCGTTTTTTAGTTCCTATTTCGAATTAAAATACGAAGATCTATACCTTTTCAATAAATATGAGTCTGTTAAATTTGTATGTTAAAATTCACGGAATCCTTTTGCTGTTATACTTATACGTTAAAAAAATATGAGGCGACGTAGTCTTCTCTTATTTTCTTCTATGTCGTTATTTCTCGAAAGGACAGGATGAATTGTCTCCTACAGTGAATGCCTTTCAAAGCTGCAAGCACCAATTTTATGAGGATCGCGAACTCTGCAGTGCGATGTAGGCAGTAGGTTATGTACTATATAGGTCTAAGGTGAGCGGATATTAAGATGCCGGATCTTCCGTTGTTGCTTCTATTATGATGGGTGGATGGAAAGGTAGCGTTGAAGCAGCTATAGACAAGAATTTCTGTTCAGGGGAGGTATAGAAAACCACCTAGAAGAAGGCAAGAAACAGCTATATAATAATAAAATCCGAACTGGGAACAGAGGGCATTCGCTTCTCTTGTATTGATAGTCCTTTATATTATAACTTGATGTTCAAAGTAAATAGTCACCCAAAATGTTGTTTCTTCTTCAAACGAATGGTATGGAGCTATTTTAAATCCAGAATTGTTAATTCATTATGTACTACACAACTGAATCAAACTGACTAACTATTGCTTCAAAAGTATATATTCTGTTAGCAATTTTTAGATATTTTCCCTGGTTGGTGAAAAGTAACAATTTTTCAGTGAAATTGCCAGTTAAGCTCAACTAAATTTATATAAATGTCAAATCCAAGCTATAATTGGCTTTCTCCTAACAACTCCCAGAAGTTCAGAGATATATATATAATCCGTGATATTAGAGAAGCAGATATTTGTCGCTTAATTGCAGAAAAAAGATATCCCATAGGCTTATGCAGCGAGCGTTCATTGGTTGAGGCTAGCACCCCAACCACCAAACGGAGTATTACACAGGGTATATACGTCGTTTCTTTCTCCATTTAATAAACTGTACATTGAGTTACTTTTCCCTTTCTTCTTCTTGAATCTCTGAAAACTAATCATTTATTCAAAGCTTCTCTATATAGTTGCATATATCCTGCAGGCCTAGTAGTTTCAACTCATCACTTGGTTTTGTTATATGTACGTATATGTCTATGATATGCGTCTCTTTTCATCAATGTTTTCCTTTTCCTACCACTTCCCTTCTCTTTCACAGTAAACTTTGCTTTCAATATTATTTCGAATTATGAAACAATCAATCCATTGGCTCGATGACTGTCACTTTCATCGACTTGTCTGTATATATAACAGTTTGACTTTTTATTTAACTATTTGATGAATGACTGCCTAGTTTCCACATATATATTCCTACATGCCTATGCGGTAGTAGTCCTATCTGGTATCGATGAAGTGGATTTTAAAATGGGATAGAACTTTTTTAGATTGAATTCAAAAAGTAAACATACTTTTCTTTGAAAAAGTGTGTTTAATTAGAACACTGTCAATTCATATGCTTCAATTTATTTCAAATTAAAATGCATTCTGAAAAATGTAATGTTACACTTCACTATTATATTCAAAATTATATTGTTTAAATATGTATAAAATATATTTTATGACTCTTTTTTTATTATTATATTGTAATTAAATATGTATTTCAATATTACGTTGTCTCCTATAATAAATACAGAAAAGGAAAAATCAACCTTTTCCTTCCAAGTAGAAATAATGTTGTCCACCTTAGTAGTCATGAGAAGGTAAGATCCGGATCACACACCACTTCCAATCCACCCCTCATCTTTTCGAGCAATCACAATCGAATTTGGTTTTGCCATTGACAAAATTAGTACGTTTTTAAAAAGACATGTGCATGTATTCTAGTTAATTTTATTTTCCACCGTCCAAGTGGTTAATTGGACTTTTTCTCTCTTTTCTTTCACTTAGAACAGGACGCTTTGTCTGAATTCATATCTATAGCCGTTGTACTTACTATGGTGATGCCTACTATTCAGATTGGACCTCATAGGTGCATTGATCATACAATTATTTTGATTGATTTTATTACGAGTACGTCTAATTGTTATTATTATAATTTTAATTGTTGTATTATTCTTGAACATTAAAGGTCTCAAAAAGGAGAGATCAGAAAAAGTTTGAGGTCAATGATTAGCCTGATCTGGAAAAACCGTGAGGCCACCTACGTCTCAATATTTGATAAATGGAGCCTACTTTTCTAACGATGGGTAAATGTAGCTGCATAAAATAACGTAGGACCGCTGTAAGTCCCCATTTTAGATACAGTCCAACTTTCTTTCTAACTCAATTATCTACTTGGCCAAGACACCAAGCAAAGTATGTGATTTTGACTGGGTTGGGAAAAGCATGATAAAGGTGAAAGATATTACTATGGGTCTAGTAGCCTGATCCAGCTAATTCTGCGCTGCAATGGCATCTACGTTGCACAGCGCTTTTACAATGATTACGTGTCCAGCCTCAACATGCGTGTGATGCAAATACGATTTGGACCGATGGGATTGTGACCTTTTTCAATGATGTCCCCCTAATGTATAAGCCTACAACGTCGAAATCCCAGCAACTTCAGAGAGAAAATACGGATTATGACCACACCCCTAGAATTAGCCACAAGAAGAAGGGTCCTACTGTGGTAACAAACATACCGCTATAAAACAAATAGATAACCAAGGACATCTGGGAACGATTTTAAATGAATCTACAAAAATAACATGCTGATTTGTGACTGCGGGAAATTAATTCGGTTATTTTGGAGCCAATAAAAATCAATAAGTGAAGATGCTGTCTTATTTCTACTCACTCTGGTACTTATAATTTTTCCCTTCTCCTATTCACTACAGAAACAAAAATTCAATGAGTACTTTATGCTTTGTTCTTGCTATTTATTCATAGAATCCATCCTTTGTTAATCTCAAAGAAATGTATGGAATCTAACAGAAGTATAGCCATATGCAGTTATAGGAATTAGACAATTTCAATAAAAAACATAACGCGTAGCTGCCGCATTACATTGTGAGAGTTTTCCTGAAACACCGAAATATCTATGGTCAGTTTACCCAGCGCTGGGACAAGCAGCCTAGTAGACTCTAGGCATCCTTCTTCTAGAAATTAGTTGCGTGGTTCTTGAGCCTATGCATGATCTTCCTGAGGCAAATCCTCAGTCGTCTTTTCTGACTATCCAAAACAAAGAAACAAAGAAACAAACCGTAGCACTTGATTTAGCCGGCACATATTTGAATCGTAACGGAAAGATTTATTTATTTTTCTAGTTCATATAATATTTTGTCTTTGGTATTATCTTAATTTTTTTAACTTTTCGTGACAAACATCATTTTTCGAACAACATATGAAGCTAAGTAATAAAATCGATAGCATTTCTTTTTGTAATGGGAAAATTTTAATATTGCATTTGTTCCCTTGCCATATTAAGTCCAATGTTAAAGTGAATATTAGTATAAGTATATCTGCATTACTATATCGGTCTGTCCACTCTTGTACAGAAAGGTATTAATGATATTCTGTTATTGCAAGTCATTTATTTTTTTAAATAACTACTACGCAGCATTAATATTTATACCATTTATAACAGCACGCATAGTGATCACTCCTTTAATTATCCTCGTCAGTTGTTCAGTTGTTTTCTTTCTCCTACTAATTTACGCCATTGCCTTGTTTCCATCTAGTTACTTTTCCAAAAATGTTGTGCACTTGGTTCTTCAGAGTTATCAGGTTTGTTTGACCGCCTCCTCATAGTTTAATATATACCAGTATATACATTAATATGCATTAATACATATATAATACATTTAAGTGTAGGATTCAAGATAGAGAGAGAAATGGATTTATACTCCTGTCCAATACTTTAGAATAATGGCTAAAGTGCTTACTATATCGAAAAAAAAACTTATGCTGAAAATTTACTTCGAAGTCATGATAAAATATTTGATAAGTAACTTATAAGCATTCACTTTTAATCATATAATGATAGAAAGTAAATAGTTGACAGTTATAGTGTCTTTTTACAGAATGATACATAACTTACTACACTTTGCAAAAATGATTACCCCAAATATATTCAAGGTTACTAAAGAAATGGGGACATATTTTTTAATAGTTGACACTTAAATATTATATCAAGAACTCAAGTAATGTTATCCGAGTGCGTTAGTTTACTGAAATTGTTTAGTTTTCTGGGAATTCTAAATTTTTAGCATCTGTTTTCAAGAAGGTTGCTGCAACACAGTCCCTGAATATAATATATCTTTCTGATCTTTATCAACTGACATCTGACTAATTGTAAGTTTCATCCGAAGAACTCTAATAAGTCTCCCTGACGTGCAGTTAATTCGTACTGAGTCATGGCAATAAATATCGGACACAATATTAATCATAAGGCTTACCAACAAATCATAGCGTTGAGTATAGAAAACTACCAAAGAAAATTGTAATTGTACAAGAAAAAACGGCAGACAATAGAATATTGAAAGATGCAACTTATAAATTGTATGCTAGAATTTCAAATAAGAAATGAAAAATATTATTTGGAGGATGGAACAACCAGACTACCTTAAGCTCCACCACAGTCACCTCAATTATCGACTATACATCTGTATCGCTACTTCCTCCACCAAAGAATTATAATGGAAATATTTTTAACTGTATTGATAATATTGAGTAATAATAATAATATTACGATATAATATTAGGTATCTTTATAATTAGTCTACATATATGTCATCTACAGTCTGAAAATCTATTACATGCAGTTTATACATTTTCCAAATACTGACAGCAAAGATCATCAGATTTAATTATTTACAAATGTAATAATTTTACTGGGATGAGTAACTCTACATGTTTGACATAAATAGGAATAAAATTGATTGGTCCATCTGAGTATGTCATGAGAGTTGTCAAGTATGTAATACCAACGATACCAGAATCATCACATATTCAATCGTCATAACCACCCCAATCGGCACAAACCTAGTTTTTCTCAACACCACAAGCAACAACACTACCTAATCTCAATTATAGTACATCAACTCACTATACAATAAGTATTCAAATGTATTCAATAGGCGTTTATTTGGATACTATAGAGATTACCCAAGAATTTGATTGTATTTGAGATTTCTACGTATGTAATAGTTGAGAAAGCAAATACTAATATTATGAATAAATTTCCTAAAACTTTATAATTTATAATTTGGGGACTTCAGGTTTAGGTTACTTTTAGAAAGTTAAAAGCAAACAATTACAAGCTTTGGGAACTTTAGCAAACAATTTAAGGTGTTTAAGATACGGTTAGGAATTATTAGGACAATTTTGATAAACATTCAGAAATTTATGATTATTTTAGAAAATATTTTAGTTCTGTCGGTGATCTGGAAGAGGGCAGTATATCAAGTCAAGATGTACCATCCCCCTACTACTCAATTCAAATATGATTTTTAACACAGCTATTATGATTTTCTAAACAGAAAAAATATGCTTTATGGTTCTATATTTCTAAAATATTCCAAAATTTAACATTTGAAGGAAAAAACAAACTCACATTCTATGCAACATAGTTTAACATTCTTTATTTTATAAAATTGCTACTTATATAATAATTACGAGTGTATATTCCCAACAAATAATATATTCCATTCGTGAAACCTTATTTCGATATATATTACATATATGTATACATTTTAATAGAGGACATATATATAATTAAATTACTGAAAAATAATTAAATATTAAATATGTAGTGCCACCATGATGAAAATGAAATTTTCATCGTTTGTAGTATTTAAAAAATGTAAGTAATAAATACATAAATATTATATTGTTATAGTTGTAGAAACTTATTTTTAAATATAATTATATTAAATTCATTCTGTACATATAAAAACTAGTAAATATATTCTTAATCATTTTCGATTTACATACATATACTTGTGAAAAACAAGTATAATTATTATATATTTCATATAAGAACAGATTAATATTTAAATAAAAACAAGAGAATAATTGCAATAATATTTTACAAGTTTGATTTCATGTCATTTTAGGTTATACCTTAGACAGTTGTGTCTTTAACAGGGCTTAAAATAATAAATGATTAAACAGTGCTACCAAAGTCTAAAACTGTTTATTGGAAATATATATATCGCCTTCCACGATTTCGTTGAATGCACAGAAGTTTAGTTGTGACATTTCTTCAAGGGTTATAAATATATAAGTACGTTTAGCGTGTAATATACCATCTTTAACAAAGTTTGCGGATCTATAATGATAAAATTAGCAAGTGGACTTCTTAATGATTTAACCTTTATGCCTTCTTATCTGATGACATTTAATAACGAAGCTTAAGTAATACAGTAAGATAAAATAGATAAATTCACATGCAGTTATTTATTTGTCTAGAGAATTTTTTGTTATTATCATTTCGTTGTACAAACTAAACATTAATAAACTTATGTATAGGTGATATTCCATAAAAATATAAATATTTAAAACGTATATATATTTCATTTAAAAATTGAAACGGTTCTTATTACTATGAAAGTGCTCATAGAATTATTGGATAAGGGCCAAATGTTCCCATAGAAATAGAAAACGAAATTAAAACATCTTTTCAAAGTTATTGACGTTAAACTGACATTAAATCATATTCGAAAATATTAGCAAGAAGTGTATTTGATATATCCATAAGAAATATTTTAGCTTCGAATGAATCTAAAATTGAGTATAAACTTGTTTAAATTAAATTAAATTTTATTTAAATTTTTAAACTTTATTTAATTTAAAGTATCAACTAGATAAATTGAAATAACCGTTTATACTTTACAATATTTAATATGAAAAAGATTAATGATGAGACATACATCAACCCTATCCTATACCTGGCCTATTTGACGCACTCAGAAACTGGGGGTAGGGGCCGAATTGGCCCGTCCCCTATAATTCTCCCACTTGTTTAGATAACTCCTTTAAATTTGGTATGTAGGTAAACCAAAGGGTTTTAGACTTGTTTCCGTTGAAAAAATAGATGTAGTTTGAAACTAAAATTGTTTTGTGAAAGTTGAAAAATTTGAAATTTGCAAAAGAATTGTTTTTTATGTTGTAATTAGTTTTTTCTTTAGTATAAATTCGCTTTATTTTTATATCCGAAATGTATATATAGCTTGTTAATTTATCTAGTGTATATTCCAATTGACACCTATTTATCTTTAGAACTAATATCTATTTATAAATCTATTAAATAATATTATTATATTTTTATTATTCTAAATTTCGCTATCCAAAATTATTTGCAAAAAATACAAATATGTTTATTTAAACTGGAATATTCTAAAGAAATTTCAAAAAATGGTTTTAAAAGTTGTGGAACATAATGACATGAAAAGTCCTTGGAACTTATGTCGCTGTGTCTTTTATATAAAGAACACCAGTAAAAACAAAAGAGCGTGAGCCGGTTCGCCCCCAACCCGAGATAGAATAGCGTTATTGCATAAACTATAATGAAAATTATGTTTCGGCTCCAAAGTGACAGAAGTCATTTGCATTGCAACAATTACTTAATCACCCAGAAATTTGTATATAATAGACATAAATTTTAATATATATATGCCAATACAATGAGCAAGTAAGTGGATTTTATGGTTTCAGCAGTTTAAGGACATGCAGACCTATATTATCGCAATGGATATGCCCTAGTGTGTGTAAATGGTATGTGTAGAACTTTAATTTATACAATTTCCAAGCTATGTTTCGTCAATCGATTTAAAAACATCGTAACATACTACTTTTATGATAGATTTTAATAGAGAAATAAGCATACATTACTTTAATTATTATCGATGAATGATTAATAATTAAATTAAAACTAATGGCTAATGTAAAGAGTGAAATTATAATTTCTAAATTTGCTCACAATTTTAAATGAGGATTATAAATATCTTATAAATAAATATTTAGCATCAGAAATTAAATTTAAAAATAATCTCAGAAAGTAGCCTATATTGTGCTCATTTACTTAAATCTAAAAAACTGTTTAAAAATTTATTAATTTAACTTCCTTATTTGACTGTCTATGATTGTTGAATATATACTAACGGATTAGAGAATCCAAGTATTTCTAGAAATAGAGGTATATTCTCCTCCACAATTATGATCTCAATAATAATGGAACAATTCATTGCCATTATTGATCCAGTCTGCCAATCATTTATAAAGGCTATGTACAACTATTAACTTTTAATAGACAGGTGGTTAGATGCATTGTGGGGTTAGAATGTATACTCATTATATGTGCAGAAAGTAGAAACAGATTCTCTATAGAAAAGCTTTATACCTCCTAATAAATAGGTCGTAGCTTTTAGCGTTCGTTGAAAAGGATATTGTGTTAGAAGAAACTTTTGATTCCAGTCACCCCAAGACGGGTATCGAAGAGGGAGAAATATGCGCGGTGTGTGAAGCTGAGAACATACCTAAGAAGTGTGAGGTGAAGGCGAAAAAGGTTGCCTTGTCCAATTTTCCACTATTCCACTATGTATATATATGAACAGGTATAGAAAGATTATCTTTTTCAGTTTATTTCAACGTCAGTCAGAAAGTTGGAGCAAATATTTAATCTTTATAAATTAGAAACCTTATAATGCCATGTATGGTATATCATGAAAGTCTTTGTATCTATTCTGTACGTACCGCGTCTACGTCTGACCAGATTTAGATAACTCACTAAATTGCTACAATGAATCTTTTCCGTTTTCACTAAAGGTGAGAAATGTCTAAAATCATTTCCTTGATTTAAGACGACTTTGTTAGGCTTTAATAAAATCAACCCGGATATTTTTTGACTTTATTGGGATCTTGCGATTGTATAAAACTCGATATAAACACCACTGGAAATATTGTAAAACAAACATATGCCAGCAAAACAGACATTATCAACGGGAAACGATTTCTGTAACCAATGACGACATGTAAATTAAGCTCATTAAGTTAATGTGGTGTCACTTTCCGCTGTTCTAAACTGCTGCTGCTTCTAATAACATTATATTTTTGTTGGTGGTGTCATAGTGCTTTTATATAATATGTAAGTAGATTATTTTTAAAAGCATAATTTATAAATTCTGATACTACATAATTCATTTGGTATTATAGTTTGAAATTTAATATTACAATAGTTGAATACTATGTATACACGACACATCTATAAAATATATATTATTTCATGTGTTATTTGTTATAAATAGTACATTTTCATGTTAAAGTTTTTAAATTAATTCTTAATACAAATTTAATCTATAAAATGTACACATTATTAAAAATGCGAAATAGAAAAGATTTTAAATATAACATATTTCTTTAATCATGATATGTAGAACTTGAAGCTTAATACCTAATCAAATATGTTTGAATGAAAATAGGATATATTATAAATTTACATAAATAGTTTTAATACTGTCACATGTTCATTTAAATTTTGTAACATGTAAATAAAACACATAATATACCGTTTTATTAAATATAATAAATAGATAAAAAGAATACGCTTTAAAGGAATATAGTTATGGAGCGTGTCTATACATCTAAATGATAGCAGATATGCAACATATAGAATATTTCACCAAAGTTAGATCCAAGCTATATATATTTATTTAGAATGTCATGCTAATATGGTGTAATATGTATATATATGTGTGTATCTACATGCTTCAAATGTTATGATTAAGATCAAATAAAAGTAAAATTTATTGCACCCTCGGATATAGTTAATTTATGAAAAATCAATACTAGCTGTTTCTATATTTTTTAGGGATAGGTATGTTCGAAATATTTAGTATGAAAAAGATTTTATTATAAAAATGTTTTTCCAAAAAATATTTTGTCACTGATTTTCTGCTGTTTAAATGTTGCTTGTTTAAAATGTTGTTTAAATGTTGCTTGTATACATATAATATAGTAATTAGTTTTATACAAAAATATATTTATTATAAGTTCTGTGTTAGAATTACAAAGAATTGTTTATTTTGTTTATACTTTATTCAATAATCACTATACGAATTAATAAACAAAAATATACACTTAATAATTTCTATGGGTTCATATGCTAATGGTTCAAAATTAACTTTACTAATACAATTATATCTATTGCACATATATAAGTAGGATAATGTATAAATAAATAGCAGCACATCCAATATTGCTACTTATAAATAGAAGTTGATTGTTTTGCAACTTAAGTAATGACACATTAACTTCTATTTGATTTTTAAACTGTCACATTTTTTAAATCACAAAAATTTTGCTTTCAGTTTTAAATTGAAAATTGAAAAAATAATTGCTTTTAAAATTGGTTGGTTTTTGTTATATTTAATTATAAGTGATATTGGTGAATAATACTTATATAAAAGTATACAGAACCTTTACATAAAAGTGAGCAAGAATAAAATACAGACCAACACAGAACATTTTGATTTTCTTTACAAATACCTACATTTTGTGGTGTTTAATATTAAACAGTCATAGACACTAGATAAACTTAGTATCTATATAGGTGTCCATGTAAACCGTATATAAATTAATTCGATTAGTAAGCTATAATAAATAGACTTAAACATCTAGATAAACAAGATCAGTTATCTAGATATATAAATGTAAATAAATTGTATGCCGAAATAGGTATTTAAAAAAATAAAATAAACGACGATATCTTTTTTATGTGTTACTTATAATATGAACACTTAAAAAAACTTACGATTTAAGATATCATTAATCATTTTTATGGTGTGCAGGGAAATTAAAATAACATTTGTTTACCTAAAGCAGCATAATATTATATATTATATGCAGAGAATACTGTAATAGTTATAGTAATCCCTGATTATATATTATTTAATGTGAATTTTACGTTCGACGATGTAAATTTGTTTTCAAGTCTAGATATTATAATGTGTCGGTAGATAGTAATACATATTATAATTGTTATGTTTACAATTATCAAAATTAGGGTTTTAATATACATGTATATATAAATATGTAATAGCTTAAATAGTGCATATGATAGGTATATAATCCTATATGTGTTTATCTAAAATATGCATTTACTAATCAGTATATGATAAAGCTAACTGAAGTGACATTAAACGCTTAGAATCGATTCTAAGCATGCATGTCACTTTAGTTAGCTTTTTACAAATTTATCCTATGATATCCTGTGGATTATTGATTTAATACGAAAAGATTCTCATTAGTTAAACTGGCTGTGTCATTTAAATTTTAAAATAGCCTACTGTGGATTAAACGTTTAATCCACTAATAAAATTAAACAGGTCAATAAACGCAGAAATATGATTAAACAGTTCACATAAAATCTTGACTTTACACCCATTCTTCTCCGGTTCAATAACAATAGTCTTCCCTGACCTTTCCTCTAGTTTAGAATCAATTTTATTTGCTTTTTCCTCGACGGTTTCCATGGTGATTAATGGAACTCATTAATACAAACTTCTTTCAGTGTTACTTGTGTCAACATAAATTAGATCTGCATGTTATATGTGGCCAGTCTTTCTAATTGCTAATTTGTCCGGAACTCCTGATTCCACGAGACGGGTTTTAGCTGTTCTCCATAAACTTGTATTATTGTAATACACTCCGTTGCTACTACGTTGCTATTATTTGTTGTCATTATTCGTGAAATACACTTCGATATAGTATTTATCTCTATGGGCAGGGTTTTATGCCATATATTCGTTTTCGGGTTATTAATTGGAGTTAAGTATAAAGCTTCATTTGCCGCATTGTCTGGCCAGTGAGCAATATAACATTTGTAAAGAGAGACAATGCATTTTCACTTGTTCTCGTTTATCGGCTTAACACATCCTTTTTGCACTTCTTTTCATTGACGCATCTAACAATTCTCGGATTTCTAGGAATTCTTGGTCTTTGAAGATGTTGCAGTGTTTCTTCAAAGTACAATTGTAATAATGCTGGATGCCTGCAATGATTTCTTTTAACGTTCTTGGCGGATACATATTTACGTTCTGCTTTCTAATTTCCACGAGAAAAAAATTAAGACAGTAATCAAATCATAAATTTCCATATCTTGCACGTTCTTGAATACTTTCAACACTTCGTCTATTCTAATTTTCCACTCATCGTGCCATTTAACAAAAAGTCCAATTGCCCATTTCACTTTTTCTAGAGTGCTTTTTGGAATGCAGCTTGTTCTTAATTCTTCTAAGTATTCAATGATTGCTGCAACAAGCCTTGTAGATGCTTGCTCTTTAGGATTATCAACCTCTCTTGAATTAAATGTGGCTTCGATTTTATCAAGATCGTCAAAAATTCATCTCCTGCCAACTTTAGAAAGTCATCATCAAACATTGCAGCATCCATTCTGGGATAAATAATTAAGAAAATTTTTATAGAATTACATTAATTAATTTAAATATATAATCAGGGATAACTAAAACTCAGTTGTCTCTGGAATATATATTTATGTAGAATGTAGAATTTCTATTTACACACATTATTACTTTTATACCTATATAAATATATACCTATGATACCTAATTAACCAAATAAGTACATACGTTAAGTTAATAAATATAAATTAGTTCTTTTAATTTAAGATCAGATATTTTTTTGTTTTCTTCATCTCAATAACTGTCTCCGGTATTCACATTCCAAACTTTATCCATCACAATAATACTTACGTCTTTCTTTAGTATTAACACTCCCCTTTCACCTCCGTACAACTTGAAACATTTATTCCTAATTTCTCTTGGCAAATATATATTAACTATAATCTTCTTCGCCCCATGCCTATCTACTTTCACATGGCCCAATTTCTAAATAATTATTATTCGTAAAATACTGGTTGTATACCGATATAACTTATAATCGTAAATTGTATTTTTAAATCTAAGATTATTATAATCATAGGGTAAATAATAGAACTTTATATTATTTACATTTGTATAGATATATTTATTATTATAATAAAACTATTTTTAAAATTATACTTAATAGCAGTTTTTTTATAATTAAGCTTCAAAACCAGAAACAGCAATTTAAAAAAAGTCTCACCCTTCAACACCTCAAAAACACTTAAAAACTCCAAATTACAGCCTCCCACATCCAATATTCATCAATTGTTCTTCCATTTATCAATTTTGGTTATTTTTCAGGGTATTTTGGGGAGTCCCTAGGTTCCAGCGCGTACTACAGGGTGATCGAAAAGTCTCGCCGCAGTGATTTATTTGGATTACAACACATTAAAATGATACATTATAATGATTAACACATATAGCAACAAGAATATGTTAAACAAGAATTTAACAATTTGTTTGTTTTCTTATATTTGTTTTTATATGTGTTAATCATTATAATGTATCATTTTAATATGTTGTAATCCAAATAAATCACTATGCTGAGACTTTTCGATCGTACCCTGAAATTTAAATTCAAAAAATTAAATTCGTAATTTTAATCCAAAAAATTTATAATTTCAACCTTCATTATCAAACCTTTTAAAAATATTTCACAACGTGTAGCATTTTTCACATTTCTTAAAATCACAATAATTTCCCAAAGTGAGCTTGCATTTTTCACTAGAACTCTGTTTGTTGCTTATAGTTCATTTGTATAAAATTTACCTATAATTTCATCTCCATAAAGATCTTTGATTTCATATCTAGACCTATGGCAATAGGTCGTTAGCTAGTAAAGCTAAGCGAACTATGTAGTCTAGACCTATGGCAATAGGTCGTTAGCTAGTAAAGCTAAGCGAACTATGTAGTAGGTAATATAGGATAGTTGA
>JAYRBW010085193.1:0-22575 GCA_036023295.1 Invenusta paracnida
GCAGAGTTGATAAGAGTATGCAGAGTTGATAAGAGTATGCAGAGTTGATAAGAGTATGCAGAGTTGATAAGAGTATGTAGAGTTGATAAGAGTATGCAGAGGTGATAAGGGTATGCAGAGATGATAAGAGTATGTAGAGGTGATAAGAGTATGCAGAGGTGATAAGGGTATGCAGAGGTGATAAGAGTATGCAGAGGTGATAAGAGTATGCAGAGTTGATAAGAGTATGCAGAGGTGATAAGAGTATGCAGAGTTTATAAGAGTATGCAGAGTTGATAAGAGTATGCAGAGTTTATAAGAGTATGCAGAGTTTATAAGAGTATGCAGAGGTGATAAGAGTGAGTCTTATTTGTATAATTAGGTACTCAATGGTCTACCATATTCATATATGCCACAAATCAGTTATTATTATAATTGAAAAATATATACCTATACCAGTAATAAGTACGCCATAACATATATTTAAAAAGCTAAGATTCCCTTTTATTTTATTACTATAGAGTATAATTGATCGATAGGGTTTCAACCCTAATGATACTGATTTTCATCGATACTACTATTTCGATTCCTAAAATCTGTAAATTAAATAATCCTTTATAATCAAATATTTCGAAAACAGCATATTTAACAAAACTATGGGGTATATACTGTATAACTATGACTCATAATTCCACTTGGTAAAAGTTGAGACTAATAATTCTGCCATCTATCTTGACTTTGATAATGCAATTAGCTCGGATACCTTTAAAGAAAGAGGATGAAGACTGTAGGGCCAATTGCTCATATTATTGGTAGGTTCCAGGAGATAAGAGCGAAAGCCCCAAGAGTGCATTGTCATGACGCTCACAAGTGTAAGAATAAGCAACCAGGTCATCTGCAATGAGGGTAATAAACTGAACATTCAGATTATAAGAACAGGAAACTTATGAAAGAGATGTTATTTGGGATACCCTCTATAAACGAGGAACTAGAACAGTTACACTTCTGGTTCATACACTTTTTCAGTTCTTCTTTAAATATAGTGGCTAGAAAAATATCCTAAAATTTCAAAAACTAGTTTTAATTATGTATATCTAGATCACACAATTACACAGATCATCGTTATAAATTTCAGCAGTATACTTCAAAACAAATATATTATTTAGCAATTATTGCGAATTCACTAAATTTTATTTCCAAACAAAGTATACGGATTGTAATTAATAAGACTAATCTACTTCAAACATATTGCAGTATAATATATATATTAATCCGAGGGGTTAGAATGATGAGCTTCTATTATTGATTTATTTATCGAAAATTATAAGAATCAGCGATATATGTATTAAAGTAAGCGACTGATATTATAATAAGCATTACTTATGTGTTGTAATATTAGCAATAACTTAAAAACTTAGTATTAATATATTACACGTATTGCAAAATATGACGTGAAAATATTACACAAAATATATTTAAATATTACGTATAGACTCGACTAAATTTTACTACTAAATATGAAATATTTGAATAATACATTATTAATATTTACTTCAAGGTTTTTGATCCTCATTCCGAAAAAGGGATCATTCTTATATTTGTTTGATGCGTTTATGAAATTACTTTATGGCTATATTTAGATCTATATCTTAAAACAATGAATATATAGTATCCATATAAAAATCCATGGCGCATAGTTTTAAAAAATAATAGGAACAAAAGTATACTTTTAGAGAATGTAACGAAAAATTACATTCATTGTAATTACACAACTCACTGACTATAATTAGTTACTTCATAGACGAATATTTTTTCATTAGTAAACAGATTGAACAAACATCTGAAATTTATTTACCCATTAAAATTGTCCAACATGACGAGACAAAATAAGTTTGACACTTTTACTTAACTTAAACCTTAAACTAGACATTTCGCTAAATTTTACAACTGTGACATTACTTTATAATTTTACTTAACACAGTTACTTCATTCCTACCTTTGAATTATTCTAATAAACAGTAAAATACACATATGAAACAAATTTGTGATACAAATATAGATTTCGTCTTACCTTGATCTCCTTCCGAACAGAAACTGTGAAACTGGGCGAATATCTTAGACCGATATAGTATGACCGTACCTAACGCTATAGACAGTTAGAAGGACTATCACCAATCAACCAGCCCAGCGCAAATCTCGAATCAACACACACTAAAGCAGTTATTGTGGAATACAATAGCGGGGGAGCACAACACTAACTAACTACAATCAACAACTAATTAGGGTCGTGTCACCTCGGTGAGAAAACAAAGCCAAGGTCCTCGCCTTCGGCTGTAATTGGGATGTCGGAAAGAAGAGAGATGCAGTATGCCCCACGCCAGGAACACGAAATCAGCAGAAGTCGGCACATTGGCAGGGAGAATGTGTTGTTTTCGAGTCTGTAACGAGCAAGCAGGAACAGGTGAGCGTTATAAATTGGGGAGGTGTTGTAATCTCAATGAAGGCATCTTTAACAAAATGCCATACTTTAAAAAGAAAACGATCTTCTATGCCTGGCTAATTGAAATAATAACACCGCGGAGGATTTAAATTTAATGTATATAATAGTATGCCTAAACCCGCAAATTATCTTAAGAATAATATACAATATATGAAAATAATATGCTAATATAAATAAAAATAAATTATACAAAACAAATAAAATGTATTATTATTTTACAATCTACGATTTAAAAAATACTAACATTTATATTACATTGTCTTGTTGTTCCCATAACTCTGTGTTTCGTCGAATTAAGAAATCGATCATTCCCAATTATAATAATAGATGAAAGTTCAAAGAAAATATGAAAAGAAGGTATATATTGAGCGTTTTCCAAAAGTGGAAACGTTAACTTTTCCGATGTCGCTCTTTAGGAAACGTTCATTCCAAAAGTTAGAATCGTTCGGCGTAACCATAGAAATTAAGTAGGTCACGTATCTGAATCCAGACACGTCTCTGCCCGTGTCCAAATTGAAGCGCAAAAATAAATTTGAATTTATATATCAATAAAATGATTTGTTTGAGCTTTAAAGAAAGTTATTTGTATAAATAATATTTACTTTTTTGGTTTATGTTATATAATAAACGATTCATTTAAAATTGTAGTCAATATCAATATGCTTTAAAATTTATCTTTCGTTTAAATGCTCCAATTAAATTAAAGAGCGACAAAAAACATTCATTCCAAAAGTTTCCTACTCCTGGCAAAAAGAGCGCTCCTAAAGATTCCACTTTTGGAAAACGCTCATTAATTGCATGCAGCTACCTATTACATGTTTAATTTTTCTGCATTTTTATAAACCAATCAAGATTTTAAATCAAGCCAAGATTAGGGGATTCGGATTATGTAGATTGAGAAATGCTTCCAGCTCTATAAAAGAGTACTCAAAGATCATAAACTCAGGCCTTCCAGTTATATCCACTTGTAACTATATTTGCAGGGCCAAACATAGCGGGTCAGGGGAGGTGGGAAGGGGGCAGGGGGTGGGGGTACACTTGCTCCCCTGAACATTTATCAAAGCACCAATTTTAGTTCATTTCTACTGCCATCGGCTTACATAATCGATAGTTGTTTTATAAAAGTTTAAAATATGGCACCCTTTCATAACCCTAAAAAAAAGGTCCGTGTACGGTCCTGTGTTGTCAGACCACTTTCTCCACTTTATTAAATGACAAATTATTTACATTGTTTTTTAATTCAATTCTATGTTGAATGTTTTATTTCGTTTGAAAGTTCATTCAATATATTTATAGAAGCTTCATCAAATAATTTATTTTTATTGATAAATGAAGCACTAGTTAAGAAAATATTTCTATTGTTTCTATGTTATGAGTATTTTTATTTCTATTATGTCATTATACTTCATTTTTAAAGATTTATTATATTTATATATATATATAAGGATCAGTATAAGCTTAACACCTTAGTTTCTTAGTTTAATTTTGTTCATTTACCTTTATAATTGAAATTCTTTGTATAATTGTTTTGAATTTGAAGTTTAATTTTCCTTGAAAGCATAATCTTTAATAACATTTTTAGCGAAACACCTAATTAGATTAACTCTCAGATTAGAATAAGTTGCATAAGAACACAGCGTTGTTGAGACCAGTAAGATTCAAGAAAAATCCTGATTCGATGTTAGAGATTTTTATTCGACGCTAAATAAGATAAAAGTGAAAAATACAACGAATTAGGACCCCAAAAAAGATCAAGGCATCTATGCATTTACTTTGTATATTGTTACATCATGAATTAGAATTAATCGTAACATTAATATACATTACAGTAAAAATTAATCAGTCATAAGCAGAAATTAATAAAGACAAATATAATTTCAGAATACAACCAGGCGGAATCTATTCGTGCAGAGACGCACTGGCACAGATCCAAAATAGATAACCAGCCGCGATAATACACATACGAAACTAAAACAAAATGGAAACCCCAAATATATCATTAAAATACTATTTTAACATTCAATTTGTGTGCAAATTGTGTACAAAAAATGTGTACAAACATTTCGATCATTGTGTTTTTTTAATGTTGATACTTTAATAAATATTTTTCTAGCGTATATATTAATTAATTTATATGATATAGTTTCTAAATCTGCACCGAAATGTCAATAATTTGTCAATTGACAATAAATTGTAAATTTGCGGCATATCTGCTGATCAATAAAATTTATTAATCGAGGATTGTAAGATTGTGCCTATAAGTCACCTATCAACTTTATTCCAAACAAAATAGCACACATTATTTGAAAGAGCTATGACAAAACCATGCTATATAGTAAGTCATAAATAACGTACAATAGAATATATAATAGATATATTATTCTTAGAGAAAATCAGATTAGGTTTGTAAACCAGTTTCAACGTTTTCTTGAATACATTTTCTTATATGGGGAATTATGGTTTTATTGTTTTTGTTGTATCTCACCTATACAAAGTTTTGAACCATATATTAAAATACATTTAATTTTCGATTTGCATTTGTTACACAACAAAGAGTTTTTCTTATCTAGACATTTTGATTTTTTTTAATAATTTGTAAGACAAAAGTGTCTGGACATCTACAAATATAACACTTCGTCAATTCCCCTTCTTCACGATCAAGCTAGCTCCTATATAGACCTATATCTAGGTATACCAATTTGTTATTAAACATAAATGAAATCATCGATTGAAGAAGGGACTTTCAAACAGACATATTTCTATCTTGCTTTACATACTTTTAGTCAATATAGGCACAAAATGTGTAAATAACACACACTTGTATAATGCACATATGTACATACCTTTTCAAATATAATATATATATAATCCAGTATAGACTTTGCATATATCGTCACTTCAAGGGATATCGAAACAACGTCGATATAAACAAATTAGAATTTTACAGAACACAAATTAAATTTTAACATACTACATTGATGTAAACATTTTTGATTTTTCTTTCTATAATATATAAATTTTTTTATATTTACCTATTATTATATTAATTGAAGAATGAGTTTAATTATCATGATATCTAATAATATATGAAATCATAATATATTCCATTATTTTACAAATAAAAATAATAATAAATACATAGAATACGTAAACAACGTTTACTTAACTGTATATAAATAAGAAGTAATATTTTGACAAACCAATGACGTGTTCAGAATAAAATAACATCGTACTAGGCATAATAAATTGATGAATTAACTACAATACATTTAAAATTGTTGCCAGACTTGCCTTCATTTAAACGTAAAACAATGTCATGTTTTTCTTTCTTGAGTAATCGAATGAAACTAATAATGAGTTTATTAGACGCCATTATGAAACAATGAAAGCTTATAAAGCGCACTGATATTTATTTTATGTATAAAGAGATATACTCAGACTTCATTTTTATTGAGTATATGAGATATGTTTCCATTGTTAGCTCATTATGTCAAGGTACTACAATCTTAATACATATTAGATAGACAGTAGCTGTCGTATCAAAGATGTCTTCGTGGTTTGTTCATGCACTGTCGAACTGTGCAAGTAAGTCCGAAAATAAGGCATTATCGGTTCATATATATAATAATTTTCAATCTAGACTATTACGTAATATTACCCGCCAATTATATATTTCTTGTAACTCAAGAGGGGATAATTTTGTCCCAAAACGCCTTGTTTTTAAAATGTATTTAAATTTATTGTTGGTTATTTTACTTTTATTGAACAAATCCTCTCAATCGATCTTTTCATTCAATATTAGATATTAATTTTTGCTTTTTGTATACCGCCACAGACACGCCGGGAAACCAAATTTTATGTTTTAACTTTTACGCTTCTTGAGATATAACAGTTCAAAAATAATTTTTCTCGTTCTTCATATTCTTCTAGACTCAATTGAGTCTTAATTCTTACAACGTTAACTTATTTGGAGGAAACATTTCCACATATTACATATAGTACAAAGCTGGAATAAATTATATTTTACCTAGTAACTGTTACTATAGAGACTTGATTTTCGATCAAAACCAACATTTGAAATCTTACTTGCAGGCAGTTTGACCGAATGTTAATAGTTTAAATATTTGTGTCTAATTACTAAATATTTCATTCATATTATGCAAAAGTCAATTAAATTTGTGAAAATCGTCGAATTATAAATCGTGATTATTTTCCATTATTTAAAACAACTTAAAAACAAACGACAAATATACATTGTCTTATATAGTATAACTAGACCGTTTGTCTAGCAATGCAAAGTATTTTTCGTTTTATGATAGAATGATAGGTTGCTATAGTATAACATATAGGCGTTGCCTATGTACGTTGCTTGTTCCACTCGCAATAATTTTTTTAATGATTTCATTAATTGAAATTTTTTGTTTTAAAAAATATATATAGCAAGATTTTATTCCTCCACGAGATATTATTCCTCCTGCATATCCTCAATAGCCCACCGCCCTTTATAATTAAACAAATTTTCAGTATTGCGTAGAGTTTTGAAACTTTTAATAAGTGATTAAAGTGTATATTGAAGCATATGACAGACCCGGCACAGGAGTATGACAAACCAAACGAACACTTGCGGGTCGCTAATCAATCGACTGACACAGCTGCCAGCCAGGGACGGGGAAAATTAAATATGGTCCGAACCCGCTCAGACTGCCATCTGATCGCCAGTCCAACACTCTACCACTGGGCTACCCTGTCCCCAGTTTAAAGAAATATGTTTTGCAATATATTTAATTGAAAAAATAGTTACAAATATATTTTTTAATAACACATAAATTAATTTTAATAATTAAAAGACTTGTTTTTGCTTGAAAATATTATTTTATTGTATAATGATACACTAATTGTACTTAATCATTGTACATTATTCTATATTATACTATTGTTCTTCATGATTTATTATATGAAACTATTCCAATTTTAATAAATTTTGAAAAGAATGTGCATTTAAAAAAATTGTTTTCTCATTTTCTTCAAATATTTCGATATAATAGTTTTTAAGGTGTCACACAAAAATTGTTTCTAAGAAAAGTCACTGAAACTTCTGTTTCATTTGCTCATTAGAAAATCTCAGTCAAAATACGGGAAGAGGTGCCTTAAACCCCCCTCCCCTCCTCCTCAGTATGCGGCGCTGGGGGCATAAGGGAGTTTTGTAAATTGGGAGAGCTCTGTACATTGTTTATTTACGGAATTATAGGAATGCGGGTATTTACATTATGCCAATTATGCATACACTGTAACAAAATAATATTTTATAATTAAATATTTTTCAAACACTTATAGAATTCACTATCAAATACGATATATCCAGATACTTGAATATAAATTACGCTTATTGAATAGTTGTATATACCATGAATGTATTGCGTACATACTGGATATAATATATAAATATAATTTAACTAATATAGAATTTAAAAGAACAGTATAACAAAATGAAGATGACAGTAAATATTTCATTTATTAATGTAAGTATATATAGCCAGCCTGCTTCGCTGTTTCAGTAAATCTTCTAAAGCAAACATTTATTTATAAATATATAAATTATTATACGGTTTAAAACATCGAAATACAAAAGCATTTTCTTTACTATTATCTAACAAAAGCTACACGAAATACTCGTATATAAAGAAAGGTGTATAAAGTATTACTTTTCACGTGTATAGTTCGAACGTAACATTCATTTGATCTAATATCAAGAAATGTTTCACTAAAATCAAGAATCAAACAAGAGATAATAAATAAATAATTTGGCGTGATATATGTATGTCTTCAGTTCAATTGAATAACATATTTGTTGTGCTTTTTGTAATGCGACAAGAACCCTCACTCTATTCTAAAAGCTTTAAAAAACCGGCAAATGTTTTGGCGGCAATTGTAATTATAGGCCGCTATTTTTATGTATTAAAATGGTTTTGTGTTCCGCCTTTAAATAATTATGTTAACTTACAGTATAATTTGTTAAATATTTTGTTAAAATTTATTTTGCTTCGCATGTTTTTCTTTTTTAAAAAATGTAAAAGAAAATGTATTTTCTTTTTTTGTTGCTCTTAAGATGTTATTTATAGTATTTGAGTTTGTAATGAATATAAACTATGTCCAAAATTATAATAGTTTTTTATGGATAAGTATTATTTATAACTAAATCTTTCCATTTAAGCTCCTAGCTATTCTTTCAACTGAAAACTACTGCCAACTTCTACTGAATTAGTAGTATCCAAATTTTATCGTCAACTATTTTTTAGCGTGAGTTGGTTCTTGCTGCTCGCTCTAGATTCTTTGGTTATTCCAGAGAGCTACTCCAATTTATTCGATATTTCAGTAATTTAGTAAATTACTTTGCAACTTGAAATCGCATTTTAGATACCCCTAAAAAGGTTAGGAGTAGTCTAAACATTCAAAACATATACCTATATAAAGTATTATGCGACGTATTACTACGAAATATAAGGCTCCATCGTATAATGCTATTTTTATTTAATTATTCAATTTTCGTATTTACACAGACTTTATAAACTTAATTTATTAACTTGCTCGAAATGGTTTCCTACACGAAAACATTTATTACATGTATAAATGAATATAAAAATTATGTTATAAACATGCTAAATTACTTTGTATTATACTTCTTAACTTTTTATTATATAGTTTTTGTCATTGTAATATAATATAAAATAAGTATTTTTTAAACGCATATACTAATTCGTACTAAAATGAAGTGTGTTATATTATATACTGCTTTACAAAAGACATTCTTTGTTATAAAACTGAACAACAATATTTTAAATATCATGTATTTCCCTAAATTTGTATTTTTTTAAATTTCTACTATACCTGCCACTCTGGATTGATATAGTAAGACTTTGATTGACTCTTGATTTAGAATTGCAAAGAGAATCCCTCTCACAGATTTCTGAATACGCCCTAGTTATGTATTGCTTCAGTTAAAAATCCAGAATTTAAAATTCATTAATATAATTAGCTAAAACTGTTCCAATTTTCATCATTATATTTGTGGAGCTTCTTTATTTTATATAGCTTTTATTAAAGAAATATAAGTAAGCAAATTGATCGATATATACCTCTGTTTTATTAATATAATATATATGTATAAACCCGTTCGTTTCGAGGGTATATATGTATTACCAAATATTATTGTAAATTCTAAATCTTTAAACGTATTTAAAACGAAATGCAATAAAGCTAACCAAATTATTCCGTTTTGTAACGTATATAAACTATATTGTACCTACACCTCTTAATATGTTTATACATTTACTACTTACATGCTATTGACATGTTTTTGTTTCATGGTTTTGTTCAAGCTGGCGGAATATCACTGAAGATACTTGTACTCGCCTTTCGTTTATTACAATAAAGATATTATTATTATTATTATTCTCAATAATATATATTTGTAGTTGGTACCCAGCAAAGATACCATAAAGAATCTTTAGTATTATATCTTTGGTGCCAAGTCTGTCTGTAAATACTATCATTTTATTATGCAAAAGAGATAAAATTCCCTGATTAATATTCCACAAAATGCTAGCTGAATATTTAACATCTTTTATTACTAACTAAAGATGTATATATGGCCATGTAAGGTATAAACACATTAAAACATAGTTTTATAACATGTGTCCATTCATAGCTTTTAATAACTAATTGTACAAAATGAAAAATGCGTGTATTATATACTTTTTCCCTCCGAAAAAGTGGAACACAATCTGTAAGTGGAACAATCCAAAACTATACTGTCAAATACACGATAGAGAAGTAACGCACCGCAGTTTTTATACTGAGAAAGTAGCAAGTTTTCGAATCAATTTCCTCAATTATTTACTGGATAATTGGCGGCAATCAGCAAGGCAGTTCGTCTCATTTACGGCTTATTCAGACCGAATTAGGCGCGTAACGTTCCCCAATTTGGATGTTATTACCCACAGCCTACATCCGGTGCTACTAGATCTCAGGAGAGATTCCCGCCTATTTCGTGGGCAGCTAGTCGCACCCTCGGAATAATTGCGCTAAGTAGCCGTGTGAGCATCGATCACCAAGGTTGTAAGGCTCGCCGAACGGGACGGGACATTACCGAATCTTTCCCAGTGAAAGCGATTTGGTCACCAATCAGGCTGATAATGATGCGCAAGTAAATTGACTAATTTGAAGAAGAAGAGTGTTGCATTTTTCACGTGTATTACATTCCGTTATTGTATATACAGGGATGAGGAAATCGCCCACTATTCCAGATGCAATTGTTCGGTCATTGTTCGCATTTTTCAGCCTCACTGGAGATTCTGTTGTGATGGGAGAGTGTAGGTAGAGATGGGTTATTTTATTATTCCTTCAATTTGTAAACTCTTCATTGCTAGTTTCTCTCTGAAAACGACACTTAATTTAGGAACTAGGTGTCAAGATAATGCCTCAATAAGCCCACTTCTCAATATATATCAAGCTGCTTAGTTGATTAGGACATTCTCTCATCACTTGCATAGACTTTATTCTATTCATTCGTGTGCGTAGAGAAAGTTTCGGTAGTATGTTGCAAGATTCTTGATGGCCCCGGGGGAAAGCTTGTGAAACTAGGATTAGGAGTCTTCTTTTTCTCTTCCTCAATTTCTTATTAAATGGGGCGGTACCTTCCTTGCTGCAGACTGTCTGTCGCACAGGCTCGCACAATTGTCCCCTAAATCGAACCAATTTTCAGCTCTTCCGTATCAGTGCGCTAATAGGTGGACAACTTTCTCGGCCCTGAGGACTTAATTAATGAGACCAAGTAGTCTATCGAGATGATTAGGATTCTGATTTCATCTTTTGAGGATGATCTTGCCACCTCTCATTGGTTGGTAACTTTTTCTTGAACACGTAAAAGCGTCGGCAAGTTTTCAACGATGTATATACTATATACTTTAGATTAGCGTTTTGTGATACAATAAATTTCACTACAGTTAAGTCACTAAAAGTTTCCGAGAAAGTTAATATCTTCTATACTTATTGAATTCTGATGAATAACTCTTTCTTTATCGCGCAAATCCTTGCCACACCAAAGAAGTTGGACCATGATCCAAGTGAGTCAATAGTTGATATCAATTTAACAGGGATTGATCATTTTTAATTCCTTTAACTTGATCAACAAGTCTTTAATTATCACATTTCTGCATAAAGGGTGTTTATTAATTTAACAAACCGATTAATTAATATTGTCACTGCAGTACCGCTATATCTGTTTAGTATTAATCCACCGCACTTTCAACATGTGTAATGAACTGTTACTTGTCAGAGTGCTTATTAAATTGCAATAATTATTTCACCAAAAACTATTTTTAAAGATATTTTTGAGCAAAAATAATACTTACTTTAGTAAATGTTGCACATCTACGACGTGCAACACGATTTTCACCACAACGAAAAGGGAGTGAATTGATTTTAATGAATATTTAAGTTTAATTACATTTATAGACTAAAAATTAGTAAGACTATAGTCACTCAAAAAATTATATTACAATTCAGTGAAACTATTGTATAATTCACTCATTTTCAACGGAGATAGTCAACTTGTTGCCCGCCACTTTGATTTGGTTAAATAAAGTAAACTACCTAACTGAGACAAATTGTGTGCCGCATATGGCTCTTCCAATTGACAAAATGCATAAATAAATGGTATACTACTGATATTAAGGCGTCGGGCAAAAGTAGTATGAAACTATTTTTTTACAATATGAATTACACAACTTTTATAATAATATTTATGAATTTTGTGAATTTTTAATACTGGAATAATGAGTATACTATGAAACTTTCGGCAAAATTAGTCGAGCGACAATTTTTGACATTCTTAATCTCTCTGTCTTTTTATTACAATATTGTAAATTGAGCTTTATAATAGAAAATCCGCTCTGCTCGTCCCTTTTACTATAAACATTTCTGTGGAAAGTCAGCAATATTTGTGTTTATCTCGATAATGTTCATGACATGATTTAGTATTAAAGTTTATTAATAAATTACTTTTCTGTATTTCTAAGTGCAGTTCAGTATACGAGTCAATACAAATTAATGTATGGGCAAATAAGCTCTTAAATACAGGCATCCATCTTGAATTCTTGAACATTCTGGGAAAATAATCAATGCCATAATTAGCATCGGAGTGGTTTTGCTATTGCTAATATATTGATATATTCCTAGTATAGGTTTTCCCGATCAAATAGACGAACGACAGAACAAATGCGCCGACGTAGAGACGGCTGAGATTTGAATTTTAAAATCATGTATTTCGTCAGACCAAATGTTGAAAAGGCCTTATCAAAGACACAATAATTTAATTTAAATATTATTTCTTTGTGTATTTTGGCAGACTTAGATTAATTCATTATATATTTGGACGGTATACATAATACAAATTAAATTGTAAGTAATAAGTAGTTCATATTGCAAACTATATCATATAGAGAAAAGTAGGGTAATAACACCACCCTGGCTATAAAGAAAAAAATAATATTCTTATTAAACCGTTTGAAGTAAGATTATAATTTGTGTTCATCATAAATTAACATTCTTTATTTTAATGTTATAACAGACAAAAGTAAAAGTATTTTTCTTAGAACATTTTTAAACATAAAATTAAAAAAAAATTGTCATGAGGTCGGTAACAACACCCAATTCGATTTAAGAGAATAAAAATATATTTCATAGTTAAATAAACACCAGAAACGCAATGTTGCAAACGTTATTAAGAAAATTCAAACTTATAACAGCTGTTTGTGACATCACAACACAACACATGAGCTCTCGTATGGCAAACACTTGGTATGGCTTTCTCCACACACAAGACAAAACCTAACTCAATATATATTAAATATATATTAAATTGTACAAATAACTCAGATCAATCGTTAAATCGTTTAAAAGGAATCGTTCAATCAATTATCTTCTCAAATCGATGTATCTAACTTATTATGTGCGCTAAGATTACCTCATACATTGTTCAGATAAATTTAGGTAAAATATTTAAATTATCATTATAACATGAATGCAAAATATTCTTTATCGAATTATATTTCATTTAATATTAATAATTAATATTATCAGTAATATATACAAATAGAATGATCAAAATATCAAAATTACTATTTTAGATGAAACCACGTTAAAAACTTGACTTTGAATTTTATAATTAAACGCTCAATTTATAATAAACAAATTAGCTCACTAAAACAAATGCCTTAATTTTACGTTTTTAAGAAGCACACATGGCATCAAGGATTTCACAAAAAGAAAGTGGGCGGTATTACAGGTTATTACCCCACTTTCCCTTACTACCTATAAATATAAAATAACAATTTATTTATTTTTATTACAAGTTAATTCGAGTCAACATATTATAGGGTACAATAAGTTCTTATCATCAAGCACCCTCATAAATGGAAACAGACAGAAATAAATATATGATAGCCTTTTATATCTTCACACTTTATTTTGACCATTATTCCACATTATATAATTCAATGTTCACATACAAACTATTTTTACACTTAAGTATAACATAAATAAAAACAAAAACACTTGACCGTATCTTGAAGCAAAATATATAAGATAAACAGTGTTGAAATAACATCGCTTAAAACAATATTTCATCATTGAATATTTTTTTCTGTTGGAAACATTCCACACAGCAACTAGTCTCCAATGAATTATGAAGTATTTATAATATATTTTTAAATTAGATATATATAAAACCATTAACTATGAAAATAAATGAAAATAGTATTTATAGTTTTTTGCTATAGCAAATATCGTTTGTACGAGTATATCTATCTTCTATCTTCTATGTTTACTTACTATCTGCTACATAACGGCAACTAAAAGTAATTTAACTCGAGACGATCAAACGGGTGTTTATTTCTTGTAGCATTATAAGATTATTATTATTCTTGTAATTATGTAATTATTCTTGTATGTAATGTAGTATACACCTCCATAATTATTTAATTTATATATACAAAATAAATTATGCTCAAGAAAAGTTGGTTATTTTATATACCTACTTTATATTATTTTTAAAAGTAGTACATGTATCGATGTATTTATGGTCGTACTAGCCTGAAAATATGAAATATTACACTCTAATGCATTAAACTTAGTTGATTTTTTCTCTGTTATTTATTGACGTATATATGCTACAATAGTTTGCAATATGGATAATTGTTTACTATATTATATGTATATTTATAAACTTATATTTACAAAAGGGCTTTAATAAAGATGTCATAATACATAAATATCAACTCTCAATTAACATTATAATCTCTAAACGCTCTAAATAATTATTGTGTCAAGATTTAATTTTGCTTGGACGCATTTAATGTGGCCTTGTCAAAATTTGGTCCGACGAAATATGCAATTTTAAAATTCAAATCTCAGCCGTCTCCATTTTATCTGACGTTCTGTCACCTGTCTCATATAATTATCGGGAAAGCCCCTGCAAAGTGCTTTGGTTTCCGAACCCATTGAAGATGAATCACAATTTTGTAATATAGATAATCTTTAAAATCGATTGGGCCTTCCGTTTTAGGAGTCAGGTCCTTATAGACAATCCAGTTTATAAATATAACGTTTCTTGCATTTATATATTTGGCTTATGTGTAACTACACTAAAAGATAGGCCTAGGCCACATTATCCTAATTGTACACAAATGGGATTTATCTTCAAAATTTTAAAGTTAAAATTCAATATAATGCAATTTAAATTATTCGACACATACTAAGTTAAAAGTACCGGGTGTCCCATAAGTCTGGACCCATAGGAAAATGGATTTTGTTTAAGAAAAATATCACTATGGAAAGTCAAAAGATAATTGCAGTAAACTCATTTCAATAAATAATCAATTCTTGGAAATTCTAATTTCAAATTCTTGCATATCGGAAAGCATTTTATTCTGTCATTGATCATTGTTAGATGTGCAAATGTTTATTATTTGTTTCAATGGTTTTAATGAAGTACGAACGTATTGAGGTGATTTTATTAGTGGAAAATAAGAGTCATAGAAAAGTTGCTGCTGAATTTAATAAACGTCATGTTGATCGTAATCCAATAACTCATAGATATGTTGGTAAACTACTCGAAAAATTTAAAGAAACGGGATCAGAAGAAGATAAAGCTCGAAATGGACCGCCGAAGACAGTTAATGATAATGCAACTATTAATATTATTGAAAGCATTTCAAAAAGTCTTACCAAGTCTATTCGACGACTGTCCAACGAAACAAGAATATCAAAATATTCTATCCGTCGTGTTCTTAAAGTTCATAAGTGGCATCCATATAAACTTCAACTCCTACAGAAGATCTCCGAGGATGATTCAGATCGGCGATCTGAATTTTGTGAGTGGGCTATTGAACAATATGACCAAAATAAAGAATTTCCTGGAACAATTTTATTTACCATTGAGGCTAGTTTTTACTTCAGTGGTGAAATTAACAAGCAGAAGACGCGATACTGGTCAGATTCAAACCCCAATTGGTACACTGGTTGCAAAGATCGGTCGTCAGAGCGCTTGATCGTATGGTGTGGTTTATGGAAGGATGGAATTGTGGGGCCTTTCTTTTTCGATGAATCGGTCACTGGGGATGCTTAATTGCGTAAGCTTAATGAGGAGATATTCCCTGATCTTTTAAATGAAGCAGGTGACTCTCCGGTATGGTTCAAACAGAATAGCGCTCCTGTACATTATAGCAACAAGGCTCGGGACTTCTTAAATCGTGAATTACCAAAACACTGGATTGGACGTCGAGGGCCAGTGGAATGGCCGCTACGATACCCAGACCTAAACCCTTTGGATTTTTACCTTTGAGATCATCTGAAGGCATTGGTTTATTCTGAAAAAAATTGTGATTTACACCACTTACGCCAACGTATCTCAGATTCTTGTTCAAAATTTTTTACTGAAATTACCAACACTGTATTGGCTGACTGGCTGCATCGGTTAATTCGTCTGCGTACATGTATTGTTTGTGGTGGTGGTCACGTAGAACACATTTTATAAAAAGTAACTTCATCCCATATGTGTCCTGCGAACTTTCTACACCATTTGTAAATACTAATATATTAATAATATACTAATATAGTGATATTTTTCTTAAACAAATCCATTTTCCTATGGGTCCAAACTTATGGGACACCCTGTATAACCGTAACATTTTCTAGATATTCTGATGTGAAAGTCGTTTTTGGATGCCTGTTCGAATAACAATAAATACTGAGAGTTTTAAGAGACATTTCCTGTCTATCAGTTGATGAAAATGTCTCCTTTTAACTAGTTAAAATCCAAGGTGTATAAAATATAACCACAATTTAGGATTTTTACGTTTCTCAAGGAATTCAGTTTTTGTTCTATGTTTACTTAAAATGATGATTATATTTTTACTGTTTTTGAGGAAAGAAAATTAAGATTACTAATACTTTCATAAAATCATAGAAATTTTATAAAATATCCAAATAGATAAAGTTGATATCAGGGTGTTCTGAAGTTATAGACCATCACTTTAAACTAAATTGCCACCGCATAAGCTAGATCAAGTATAAAAGTGTAACATCAATCCCAGGAGACCACAAAAACAGGTTCTCTCACAAAAGACAGTCTTAGAAATTGCCACCGGAGCTTAAACACGGGAAAGAATTTAGACAATGTATATCATTGATTAGACAAAAAATATGAACACATGATAAGCAGCATATTATTAGATATTTAGACTTTCTCAGTTGTTTCGCAGTACAAAAGAAACATATTACTTACATAGTAATATACTATAATATATGTGATAATTTAACAAAAATGAACCATAATTCTTATTTTATCTTTCGTAGCACCAGAAAGGTCTGCCATTCAGGGCAGTACTGAGTTCTCTTCTGGGAAGGGCGACGACCTTCACAACACCACCGCTACCGAGTTCGCCAACTCCTCCCTCTCATTAGACGAATTAGACCCTGAACTGGAAGATCAAGCGCCGGGGGACAACGACGACAGTTTCGACGACTACGATGACGATGACGATGATAATGACGATGAGGAAGGTGCCATAGCAACGGTAAGCGTCGGTGGAACAGGTCTTAGCAGCCGAGAGCCACGCCTACGTCGACCGCGCCGCCGGCGAACTGCTTTCACGCATGCACAGCTCCAGTTCCTAGAGCGGAAGTTTCGATGTCAGAAGTATCTGAGTGTGGCGGACAGAGCGGACATTGCCGAACGTTTGATGTTATCAGAGACTCAGGTGAAGACCTGGTATCAAAATCGCAGGTGAACTATTATGCAAAATATGTCTAAATAATTCTCTATACAATTTTAGGACATAATTTTACTACTATAATTTTAGCTATAGTAATGGCATTTAGTTTAGTTGGTTGTAATTATATCGCATATACCATCTTCAAGGAGAGGAAGAGTTCGTTTTGTGGAGGACAACAAGAAACAAAGTAATTAATCATTTTATATACTCATAACATTTTTCCTTGACTATACTACAATAATTTTTAAATATGTTTCCAATTTCCTTTAGAGATTTTATCATACTTGATGTTATAATCATGAGTAATTAATCGACAGAACGAGTTACAAAGACTGTACAAAGTTGACTGTAACACTCAATACTGAATTTATAAATTCATTTTCTGCAATAATTTTTCATAATATATTAAAAAATAGATCATATATACCTAAAATAAAATTTAGTCAGTCATTAACACTCAATTTGACCGCAAATTTTCCAATATTCATTTAACACTCATAATTATTTATTTCCCCTAAATCATTTTTATGTAACATTTTTAAATAACTATTTTATATAAATATTGTACATCATAATGTGTGATTAAGAACGTTATGTATAAACAAATACTTTATTTAATTACTAAAACAGTACAATATAAACGTGTTATATTACAGATATACCCACATACAGATATACACATTCATAGAAACAGTTCGGTGCAATACGTCATACTATCGTACACTTCAAACCCCAAAAGCAAAAAAATCATTTTTATAAGTCTTAATTTTTTTTAAACTAAGTTTTTGATTGCATTATTACTGCCAATGGAATTTTACATACTTAAAATTGTTCCTTCGTTGCAAATTTTTATGATAATTGAATTTTTACACAGCTGTACTATTCTAGTTATTGTAATCTTGCTTTACTTTTATCGGACCATTAACCCCTTTGCGCCTGAAATTTTGTTAATGTTTTTTGGGACATCACCCAAAACCTGAAATTATTCCTATTTAAATCTTATAAATGATTAATTATACCAGTTTGCTTTCACTCAAGGACATTTTCTAAAAATATAAGCATCACATTTTTTTTATATCCATGTATTATTGATTTATTTAACAAAAGATAGAAATCTTATCACGATAGCACTTATCAATTAGCCCTTCGTTGCATGATGAAAAATAAAATAAATTTGATCAAAATAAACTGCATAGCTATACTATTATAATTTTACCTTATACAACAGGCCATATTATGATGATGCAGACAATAGAATTACAATATAGAGAAACAATACAGGCCAAATAGAATTTATGACTAGGTAGGTATAGGTACCCAGTGTTTCAAAAATTACATTTCTTTGAAAGTTCTTTCAAAGAAATCTGAGAACTTTAAAAGTTCTTTCAAAGAAATCTAAGAACTTTGAAAGTTCTTTCAAAGAAATGTAAGTCACTTTGAAAGTTCTTTCAAAGAAATCTAAGAACTTTCAAAGAAATGTAAGAAAATCTAAAATTTTGAAAGTTCATTTAAAGAAATATAAGAAATGCACAAAAATCAATGTAAAAATTATTTTAAAGGTTTAGTCGAAGGAATAAAAAGTTAAGATTAAACAGTAATGAATTAGTATTCCAAGAAACTTAAACCGAATTTTTTGTGGATGAAATTGGTGTAACTATAGCACGGACGCATTAATTTATATTGCGAGTTTGAGAACACTTGTACTTTAACATTATATATCCAAGGGTGAGAGATACAATTATATTATACAATTGAATAAAATTTGAATAATGTTTTGAAGTGTCCAAAAAGGATTAAAATTAAATAAAACATTTAAAAAAAACTTAACAATGACAAATGTTCCTCTTTGAATGTAATTGAATTCAAATATGCAGAAGAACACAACATTGCCCTTAAAAAGGCTAATCAGTTGTGCATAAATTTTAGTACAATTTTAAAGGTTGGTTTCATGTTGTTTAATATTTCACAAGAACAGCTTTACAGTAATTTTGCAGTCATGGTTTGAAACAATTGCGATGTGAAATGTTGTTCAATCAGAAACAATAAAACCTTTCTTGAATGCTGTATCTTAAATGTCAAGTGGGCACATGCTACAGTTGGTTAACTGTTGATGATATCAAGTCGATTAGTACTGTAACTTTACATGTAACTGAATAATAGTCAAGTGTTGAAAAGCACAAGCTATTATACAGAAACACTAAAGCAGAACAGCATTATACTTTTCTGTATTACCTGAAAAAAAGTGTTTGAACTGGTGCATCAGTATTGTCATTAGTAAAAACTTTTAATTTTTAAAACTAAACATATTTCTGAATATAAAATAAGTAATTACTTCTTTATATTATTTGGAAAAATAAATTTAAGAAAATCATTCATCAAAATAACAATAGTCAATATAGATCACAAACAGGTTAAAACTAAGCAAGCAAACAAAAAATATTTCAACCTTTTTTTAATATCCAGGAATAATTGTAATAGTTTTTAAATATTCCTTTATAGATAGAGAAGTTGTATAACAATTAAAAAAGTAGAACAGCATTAAATTATATATGTACATCAGAATATCTGAAAGTGTTACTGACTTAGTGAAATTGTATTTATTATTTTCTAACCCTATACTGCCATATATATAAAAAATATACCATAAATACCATATATACCATATTTTACCAACGTAAAATAATTATACAAGGATCTTTACTGATAAAAATTGTGCATTGTCAGATATACTACTTAATGTATTTAAAGTAGTATTTTAATGTAATTCATATAATTGTTGTGAATCTTAGAATTCGTCTAACTGCTAAAAGATTTCCTACACTTTACTATTATTTCCGTGAATATTATGAGTGTATATTATAATGAACGATTATCAGTATTCTTTTACAGACAAAAATCATACCATGATGATGTAAGCATTAGGCAGACACCCCCACCCATAATCAGGCGTAATCAACTTAAAACCCCCCCACCCCCTGTTGGATGACGTAATATATGAATGGCCCCAAACACTATTTTTGATATTCCATTTTAATATAAAAATATATACTTTTTAAATAATTATATCAGCAAACACGTTACACCACTCGTTCAATATCGAGTAGTACGTTTTTAATAATGTAGCGGCAGTTACAGCCAGCGTATCCCTAATTTTTTTGTGGCCACGACTAACTGACTAGACACAGTGGCTAACGAGCGGCTAGCTTATTTTGTACCGGGTTATCCTTGAACATCAAATAAATACTCAATGTATATTATATATACCATTTTTATTATTTAAATTAATAAAAATCATACATTATACATGTATATCAACAACTCTTCATAAATTGTAAAAATTTGTTAATTTATAATATATACCAATTTGAAGTAAAATAATTGCTATTTATGATTCAACAATTTTATGGTGTCCGCTTCCAAATACACATTTATTTAACTAGTTTTTTAAAAAGCAAATATATATTTGAAAATGAAATTAAATATTTATGTCCAACTATTAGGCGGTTTAAGGGATTACGCAGGTACTTGATGAGAGGAACTGCCATACTGGAAACTGCCATTGGGCACAACTCTCTAATGACATAAAATAAAAGAATTATGAGTAAATGCTAGGTTACTAGCTAAACACCACCTCAAGTATAATATATTATAATAATATAACAAGAAAAACTTTTGCTTACTGCGTTAACCCCCTACACCTTTCACCTATTTTCGGAAGCTTTATCAGGTATTACCAGGTAGTGAAATAATTTTGAAAACAGGCTGATAAAAGATTTATATCAGTTATGTTACTAATAACCTTGAGTACACTTCTTTTTGGCAGTTCTTTGAATTACTAAAAGCACTAAACTAAATGTGTGGTGGATCTTTTATTATAAATAAATTAGCATTTTTTCAGAACACAAAATATTAAGGCACACATTCTGTTTAGTATTAGTGCCACCATACTTTTAGTTTTAGTGATTTAAAGAACCACTTACAAAGAAGATATTGTTATGACATAGTAATAACATGACTAATATCTGTAACATTACTGATATATAAAATATTTTTGAATTAAAATTAATTTTTTTGCTATAATACTCAAAAAAGAAATAAACCTTATATAGGTATGGCCAAAAGTATTAAGTAACTGTTAAAAATAAATATATATGAAAATCAATTATTTAAAAAAAATTTGGCAATTAGTATTTAATTTAAATCTCTAATAAGAAGTTTTATTATTTATATGCTGTACTGGGCTAACACTAAGACTTAGTGATAGCTTAGTGTTAGGGACTTCAGCCTGAAGTTCCTAAAATGTTAATCTAAAAATGATCAGGAGTACTCCTGATCATGCCTAGTTTAACAATAACATTAGAAAAGAGGATCTTTCCCCTAGTGCAATGCAACGTTGCAGAGTGCAACGATCGTGCAACATTGTTTTATATGTTTCTTTTTTCTGTAAAAACGTACGTGTGGGTTGAAACAATCATTTTTAAAGGTTTGTTTTCGTACATGTATATGCATAATATAATTTATCACCTCTAATTCTTTTTCGTTGCGTATAAATAAAATGCAACGTTGCTGCAGCGTTGCTACAATGTTGCATACTGCAACGTTGCTACAACGTTACATACTGCAACGGTCTTGCAACAAATTAATTTCATAAGTAAAAATGCATTGATTTTCATGTAAAGAGATACGTATACGGCACTAATAAGTATCATTATTACGTATACGTCTGACATATACGTGACTTACAAGTTTCATTACTTATACGTT
>JAYRBW010085204.1:0-22575 GCA_036023295.1 Invenusta paracnida
TGCTGACAGGGTCTTCGATCATGTGGAGAAGGATATTCGTCGCGTGGATACCATCCTTCTGCCTGAGGATTATCTAAGGATATTTTGTCTTCACAAAAATGTATACCACTATGTGGAAGACTGGAACGTCCACGATTTCAAGCAAGCAACGAAACGTATTGTGAAAACTGATCGGGATTTTCGCATATGACGATAAATCGGTCAGCATTGCCAACGGTAGAGTGGGGATCCACGAACATTATTCTAGAGACTTGCAACAACACACTATTCTCAAGTGTAATTTCACTTGGAGAAAATGTCAGCCTCCCATATTGCCGATGACAAGCTTGGTTTCTGAAACTATGAAGACTGGTATTTTATCTCTTCTTCAGGAGATGGGTGCACCTGAGGTAACCTCTAATTTATACAAAACTCTTGTCTTAATCAATAATTCAACCTATGGACTCTTGTCATTTGTGTGAACTATTCTTTTGATTTATATATTATATTTATTTCTCCGCACACAATTACATCTTAGTTGAACACAATGTTTTATGTTCTCGTTATTTATCTAATTCTAAATACTTTTAATTTATACTAATTTTAAATAAATATGTTACTTTTTTCATGTTTTTATAATAATTCTTAGAGATACAAAACATCTAAAAAATAATTTTAAATTTGACAATTTGTTTTGTATGTTTTTAATATTTGTTTCATTTCATGTTTTTATCTTACACTTTTTGTTATCATATTTTGGTTTATTCTAAAAGGCACTTGTATCTAAACATTCTATTATATTTTAATTTTTTACTGATTTACTATGTATTAAATGTCATGCTAATGTATTGAATTTTTTTAATGAAATTATTATTGACATTATTTTAATACAATCCATTATTATATTTATTTCATACCTTCTTTTGCGTTTCTATATTATTCTAAATTATTTTTTATAGATGGATTAAGTTTTACTTTCCGTATTTCCTTTCAAATACCGCTAGTTCAGTTTTGTTACTAATAACCTATTTACATAAGATTAGCGTTAATAATAGTCTATTGTGAAGCTGATTCTAAGGGTTGCCGCCTGCATGAACTAAGATTTAAGAGAAATTTTATTTTTAAATATATATTATTTAATAAGGGATACTTCTTTTCAATATTTTTTTCTGAAACAATATTTAAATAATTTTCAATTTTACTTAAATGTTTACTTAATTGTGTCATAACTATGTTTGTATTTATTGGCATATATTTCCGAAAAACCATTCAAATTCTAAATTATTTTGTAACAAATCGTAAATATATAGTTTTTTTCGTTTGGCGGCATATTTTTATTCCATAATATTTTTTAAAATTTTAGTTTTAAAGTGTTCCTTAAAGAATCATTTAAATAAGTTGAGTCATTTAGTTAGAATAGAAAATGTTAATTTACCACCAACTTCTGAAATGTCGATAGCCCCTTATGCATCTAAGCTCTTCAAATATAAACCCTTTTTATCGAAAACATTAATGTATATCTCTCTATTTTGTCCCATTTGAATATCCGAGCAGAAGATTTCGCCTTCATCACGGAGAAGGGATGGATCCAGGAAAAGCTGGCAGAATCTTGCAACGTGACCTCACTCAAGGAGGAATTTTTTCCAACTGACTATGCTTATGTTTTCCCCAAGGGATCTGCATTGGCTTCACTCTTTTCTGAAAAGTAAAAGTTTCCATAATAAAGAACTTGTACGATGTATTTACTATATCTCTAAATATATATTTTTAGTATAATACTCGTAGTTTAGGATGCAACATGTAATCGGTTTATGAAAGAAGGATTATCTTAATATTTCACTTTTAAAAATTTGCATTTGAAAACATTATTGAGATTAATAATATTATTGTATATACATAAGAAATTAAATGATAATTCCCATAGAAAAAGTATAAAAAAAGAAGTAAAATGCAAATCTATGAATTACTTTTATCAGAACGAACTTTCTAGTATTGTTTTGCAGTGAAGTCTTCTGTTTTCGACTATACCAATTGTTCTTTATTTTTATTAAATAAGGCTTTGATGAAAAACACACAAATTACTAATTTCTTGCTCAAATGAATTATTTTAGTTATAGTTTAACATGATTTAAGTTTTCAAAGAACCTCACAATTTTTCCAAATCTTTTACTAGCACATCTGATATATTATATTTATTGACTTTTCAAATTATTTGTTACATTTATTATTTTATATATTGAGTTGTGCACAATACTTATGCTTTATGGGTATATTGTACATGTCCTATGAACTACACTTTAAATTTGAATAGTAGTCCTTGTACTAAATATTACGGATGACCATTTCCTTTATACTACTAAACTAAACGAATGCCGTCTCAATGAATTGTTTTGTGATACTTTCTCTGGCGTTCGTTGTTTCTCAAATGAACTTGTAAGTCTTATCACTTTCCAATTAATGAAGAATAGTAATATAAAACAGTAATTATATTAAAAATCACCGGTTTTATTAATTCCCGTAAAGTCTTATCACCAGTATCTTTATGGAGCCCTCTGTCCTTAGAGTGGCTAATATGCCTTATTATTAATGCTATACGAGATCTCAATATATCTTTGTGATATCCTTATTTTATATGCATCTTTAAAGTTTACCAATAATAATATTTTGATCTTTGTAATCTTTGGTTTTCATAAACTGATATCTTGAGTTTATGAGTTTTCATATAATTATCTTTATAAATGCAGAAATCTTATTGAATATTGTGGATCCTCAACTAAATTAGTTACAAGTTACTAGTAAAATTGAAATATAACGTTAAAAACATTAACAAAGCGCGAACTCAACTTATAAACGATTTGCACATATAGTAGCTTTTTCGTTTTGTTGTAAAATTAGAATTAAAATAAAGTGCTAATGTAACAGGACGTAAAAAATATATTTTTGTATTAATCGTTCAGGATCGTTGCGCTTCGAGAGTCTGGGGTTCTGTCTAAATGGATAGAAGAGGTGTCTCCTTCAGTCCTTCACTGCAAGGGGATCGAATCAACGGGGGCCGTTGTCACCACGAAAATGGAGGTGGTACGCGGGGCCTTCTTCATCCTCCTAATTTGTTGTGGGTTCGCACTGGCCTGCTTCATTTTTGAAATCATCTGGGTGAAATGGGGCCGCGATTTGAGAAGGCGTTGTATCATCAAGCGTGGCTTGCAGGTAAGAATAAATGTATCTGTACATTATTTTTATATAGTCAATGTATTGTTCTACATATATCAACATCTCTGTATTATTATACTTTACTAAATATTTTAGAATTTATTTGTTGTATTTGTAATAAAAGTAGTTCTTTTGAAGTGGGACTAATTTATTTATTTTGAATATTTGACGTATTTTTCAGTAATTATTCAATGTTTTTTACGAATAAAATACCTAGTCGTCACCAAAAATTAGGGTTTACAATATAAAAATATATCCATACATTCTAAATAAATAAATAATAGTATGAATACTTCTTAAATAAAATCTATGAATTATTTTTGAAAAACTCATTAATGATAGTACTGTAATGACTTGGTAGTTGCGTCATCTACTTACACTATTTCTGTAATTTAGTTAATTATATTCACTATGTTCTTGCCTGTTATATTAACTTTGTATGTTTACTTGAATGCACTGCTGCAGCGGACAGAGCACAATACACATCTCGGTTCTTATCCTGCATTCTCTTACTTCTGGTAAATTCGTTATTCACTTGTGAGGAATTTAGCATTAAAATATTAAACATACAAATTGGTGAGCCTGACGTGATTCGAATACAAGCCTTCTGGAGTCAGATACCATCACCAGTCTTCGATTTGAGATTAACGATCTTAAACGTCAGCTGCGGCCAAAGAAGCCTGCACCCTCCTTAGGATCAACACTGTGCTGGTGTCATGAGCATTTTGGTGCAAATGTGAGGAAGTGCCAACCACCTTGTTCGCAGTCGAGAAATGGTTTCCTCGACCAATAGCGGCGGCAGTTGGTTCGGGGACTGAGAGCCGTCATCTCTTTGTGAAAGATCCCTTCACCAGCCATCGTTATTTGGTCAACTCTGGTGCTTTGGTTTGGTTCTCCCCGCTAACAAGTGCGATCGCAGTCAAGACACGGGATCTGCTCTTAAGGCTGGGAACGGTACTGTTATATCCCCATTTGGTTTTACTACTCGCATTCTTAACTTTGGTTTAGACAAACCATTACATTGAAGATTTATTCTAGCAGATAGTACGTACTCTATCCTTGGAGCTAATTTTTTTCATCATGTAAAAATGAAAAAAATGTGACACTGTCGTGTTAATTATCAAAAGTGAATTGAAATACTAAAGCATCTTTTCAAGCTTTTGATCTACCCAATACTCGTTTCAAGCATATTCGCGTGGATCTGGTTGGCCCACTGCCGCCCTCTCAAGGCTACACTTACTTATTTACTGTCATGAACAGGTTTACTAGGTGGCCTGAAGTTTTGCCAATGACTGATTGTACTGCTGAATCTTGCGCTCGTGTTCTTCTTTCAGGTTGGATTTCTAATTTGGTGTTCCTGCGCAGATTACATCCAACCATGGCAGACAGTTTACATCGATTCTCTGGACTAAACTACTGTTGATTTTTGGTATACAACCTGTCTGTATAGTCAGTTACCACCCTCAGGCTAATGGACTGGTTGATAGGATGCATTGTCAACTCAAAGCGGCATTAAAAGCTCGACTTGTCGATAACAACTGGAATGATCTACTCCCTTTTGTTTTGCTTGGTATGCGTACTGCTTTAAAGGTAGACATTGGTTTATCAGCTGCAGAGTTGGTCTATGGTTCTACACTGCATCTCCCGCAGGAGAATTTTTCAAACCATCTACTGGAAAAAATGATCCTTCTACTTTTGTTGGAAAAATAAGAAAACATATTAATCAACTTAAACTTGCTCCAACTACTTTTCATGGTCAGCGGTCTTTTCACATACCCAAAGGTCTTCAGGAAGCTATAGACATGTTTTCGCCAGGCATGACGCTCATCGTACATTTCTTCAAAAACCTTTTAATGGACCTTTTCGAGTGATCAGCCACAAAAACAAGTTTTTTACGATAGATTTTGGTACTCGTCATGACACTGTTTCTATCGATCGTCTGAAACCGGCTATTATTGGCGGCGTGCCAGACGCTTATGTAACTCGTGCAGGCAGAATCGTTTCACCAACTCAATTTTTGGGCGTCTGACACTGGAGGGAGCTCTGTGGTGACTTGGAAGCTGCGTCATCTACTTAATTATTTCTGTCATTTTGTTAATTGTATTCACTATGTTCCTGCCTGTTTATTAACGTTGTATTATTACTTAAATGCACTGCTGCAGCTGACAGTTCTCGGTTGTTAACCTGTATTCTCTTACTTCTGGTAAATTCGTTATTCACTTGTGAGAAATTTAGCATTCAAATATCAAACCTACAGTACATTTATTTGACTATTACTATTTACTACCCATTCATAATATATTATACTCTATTCCTTACTATGTGGCTTTATCTAACATATTTAACTTTATCACATAAACATTAAAACATAGACATCGAAGTACTTCAGATGAGTAGTATGCGCTGGACTCCACCCCACACCCACTGTTCTCACATGAACCTATGGCCACACCTCTCCGTATCGTCCAAACAGCATTAAATATATGAACAAGCCAATGACACGCCAAAACAAAATAAACAGGACATATTGCCTCTTCATCTAAACTTCTGTATCAACAACATGACTCCTTGAAACATAAGCATGTCTCACCCCAGCCAGAAGAAGATCTATGCTTTCATAGTATTGCAGCCCTCTCCACATTTGTTCTGCAACTTTCAGTCCGCTATATTAGTTTTATATGAACTCTTCCACAACAGGGCTTACACCTGAACTTATCCAAACTCCAGTTTATATATTCGTTGTTTTCTTTTTCTATACTGAAGCAAAATAAACAGACATGTTGACAGTTTGAGGAAACCTTTTACTGCCTTATTATACCGGCTTAGTGGTATCATTTTCACCCAGATAATCAGATATTATCCCCTTCTTTGAATTTAATCAGAATTAATTTATACAAATTTCCTTGCTTAATCGATTTATGTATATATATATATTTGACGATAAGACCGACTCGGCTCAAAGCTTATGATGTGTGTCATTCAACCCATCATTTCGTTTGGATTCTTTCAAACCTTTACGTGCATGATAATTTCATTGTAGACTCCGAGACCGGCGTAGGGTTAATCCCCGCTTGAACTTAGAGAGAGGGAGAGAGACTCTCATTACCATCATCTCATTATAGGTCAAATAGAACAGATTCTTCAACCTAATTTTTGAGACGGTTGAGTTCTTCAATCTGTCATTTTATCTCCAAATGGAACCGCTCTTCCACCTCAAGGTGAAACCAGCAATTAGTAAATATCAACGATGGATTGATTCATGTAACTGTTTTCTATGTTTATTTTGCATTATTAAAAAGTGAATCGTAACTGTAATCGAGTAAAGGCCAGTGCCCACTAAACGCGACGCGACGCGGAAATTATGATATAGAAATTTAGATAAAAAGAAGAGGAAACCTACAAAATATATTCATTTTTGCTATGGAAGACGAAGACGTCTACTGTTACTTATTAGAAGAAGGCGCAAACACGCAAATAAGCGAAATAAATGGGTTCATCCCACTTTGAAGCTAAGAAAGGAACTGGGTGAATACCATCAACTTATTCAAGAGCTTAGAAATCATTTTCTTTGTAATCATTGTACCTACTATCCATTAGGTAGTTAGGTACTCCTATTTATATTAAATTATAGATTTTCGTCGCGCGGCGTCGCAAAAAAGTAGAAATATTTCAACTCCGATTTCGTCGCGTCGCGTCGCGCTTGGTGGGCATAAGCTCATAGAAACGTATGTATTTCAACTTTTTTGCGGAGCGTCGCGTTTGGTGGGCACAGGCCTTTAGATTTTCTCATTTTAGTTCCTGTTTAGATCTTAAAATAACTTGAATGATTTAAAAAAACCAAATAAAGTCCATACAAACAACATTTATTAAGCACTAATTTATTTATTATGATGTTTGTTGTGCAGCGAAACATGTGCTCAATAAATAATGATTTTACTGACTTTATTTCGATTTATAAATGCTGTATATGGAGAGCTAACGTGAAGCTAATTATATTTTGGGTAAACTAAAATCACCCTGTTGTCGGAATAGAGTTTGCATATATATAGATCTATAATAACCCGCTAATTAGTAAACACATTTTCCAGATAGAACAATAGGGATGACTCAACAAATACAAGTGTATACAGTCAAGGATTCCTATATTATATGTAAGTAACATTATATAGGAATACATGGTGTATGATATTTACAGGCTAATTATCCAATAAGCTTATATTATAAACTAGTGCAATTGATTAGGAATTTATTATATATAGCTAATTAGTTATTTAATAGCTGTACGTATAGCAGCCAGCAGGCCCGTAATTAGGCACATACGCGCCATTGCCCCTCAAGATATATCAGTAATCTTATTCTATCATGTATATTGTCAATTTAGAGAAGGAGGGAGACTCTGTATAGCATAGAGTTATACTACCTATATATGTATAATATAACTAGAATTGCAGTATAGTCAATTATAGCTTGTAGAATATAAACGTGTTTACAAAATGACCTTGGCAGAATATTATAAGGGTAATTTGCGATGATATGTGAGCAAATATGAACAATCATCATTTTATACTTTTGATGTATCATACAATTACCAATTTATCTATCAACTGTGTAACATCTATGTCAGGCACCAGCTGTCTATTATACATTTAGTATTATGGTTTAATAACGGGCCGCTAATTACAATATAGCAGGCTAGCCTTTTAATTCCTATATTGGTATACATGGTAAGTACAACAAATTACTTTTTTTGTATAAATAAAGTGGCATATTAAAGTACACTAAAATTGGCTTATTCATTAATTATTAAAGGTGTTAAATGCTAAAAAACATGAATATATAATGAAACAATGTTTCTACAATAAAAGTCCAAAAAGTTTAATTATGTATCGAATTTGAGAGTTTTAGATACGGGCCTGCGTTGGATGGTAGTTTATACAAATTATATTCTCAACCCTATCCATATAGAGGGGCTTTAAGGAATTTTGCTGTGATTTTTAGATGAAGAAAGGAGCAATATAAACTTTCATGACATTTTCTAAAATAATGTTTTTTATCTCTACTTATAGCGCGATATTATTCAGTATATTGTGCAACCAAAGGGTTAATAATTCGCATTTTTGAAAAAAAAGACTAAATCTTACTTAGGTATTTTTATATAAAAATTCATATCTCTCGAAATTGATGAAATTCTAAATCGGGAACTAATAAATTATGAAATACTATCAAAATAAGTCTTCTTGTCTGAAGAAATGTGAAGAAACCCATTTTTTTTAAATTAAAAAATATATATTTTACAATGTTTTTACAAATTATATATATATATTCGTTCAATGGAATAGAATATATTAGAAAACATATTTTTCCAATTGCATGTGAAGTTTCAAAACTCTACTATATATATAGACACTAAGAAGTTAAACAAATTATAGAGGAGGGGCCTAAGGAGTCTACTCCCATCACCAAAGGCCTGATGCGCGTGCGCCACATTATGTAGTTCACATTTAACGATTGCTGTAGCAAATTACCTTGTAAAGAATTCCTTTATGCATTGAAAACGGAAAAGTCTTAAGTTACATCGTCATGACATTTAAGTCGAAGCTCTACATTTGGAACATTTAAATGAAATGATTGTGTTCTTTCAAATATGTACAAAATAGTTTTAACGGAACGAGGTTTCTATGAGGTATACCTATAGATGGTAATAAAAATGATTATTACTGTTTTCTGACGAAACTACACTTATGGATATCGGTTTTTATAACTCATAAATAAGCTGAACTCGTTATTTCATTGAATATTGCCTACTCGTTATACTGTTTCTCTCAATGTACACAGAGATCAAACAGCCTTGATGACGTAACTTCAACGCAGGAGTGGATTTTATCTCATACATAATTACATAGTTTGCCTTAAGCGTGTATTATATGCGGTTATTCTGTACATATTACGTAACAATAGTATAGTTACCACTAGCATAACCAATACATACACAGCTTGTATGACCTCTGTTAACTCAATTATTTGGATTCTATATATGTTAGAGGAGGAAAACGCCACATTCGGTAATTGCTGAGTTGATTATCTGCAGGAAGAAAATGTAATATTTTAAGAATATATTATAAGCCTTGCATTGACGCAAGTAGTTATCATATATTATCAATGTTTTTAAATTACATATTTACAACATTAATTAGTATCATAATTCTTCCTAAATAAACATTGTTTACTAGAAATAGGCAAACATGTCCATATTATATTCTTGTGATTCATCTGAATAACTATTTCATAAATTTCGGATTAAAAACTAAAAACTTCAATAAATAAAATGTTTGCGCTATAATTTTCTTATTTTGTAAATGGATTAGACAAAATGATTTACATATATATATTAAGTAATACTTAATCATATCTATAATATTACTAAATTATCGCATATTGTGTTTATTGGGGTGACGTCTCTGTCCCCATTTTTTAAGCCCTTAGTGATTTTAGCATGAATAGAATGCTAATACACCGGGACATATAGACAGTGTTAGATTTTTCAATTTGGATTTCAGATTATTGAAAAAAAAGGTTTTATGAAGATTTAACATCTTTAATATTTACATTATCACCGGGTATACTGTGTTATTATTACTGTGTTGATAATATACAATTCGTAGATAATAATCTGATTATATATAAAATCACATTTGCTGAGGGACAACTTAGGATGGACCAAAGAACCTATATAGATAGATTTATATATAGATAATCTATTTATATAGTTTCTTTGGGATGGATCTAACACTTTCAAAACATGACGTTTGCCGGTTAATATTACCTCATATATATATATATATATATAATATCGGTGAAACAGATGCACAACTGAATAGGAATTTATTAAAGCCATTTATATATTTAATTTTGATTACCGTCAAATTGTGGCTATAAATCAATAATATTATTCTTTCTTATTTGTTATAATAATTCAGATAAATGTCTTTAAGCCGTAGGGGCTACACACTCGTGAGGTCCCAGCATCGGACGCTCGAGAAAAAAATTCCCAAAAAATATATGTTACTCACAGGTAACTATATACTTTGTCAGTCTCTCTCAACCTCTAGTCTTGCCTTATATATAGGTAATGTAAGCTCGATCATATGATATTATTGACGATAACTGGGATTATAGGGGAAAGGGCGATTTTTGTTTTCCCTTTATGTTTGTGCAACTATGGGGCAGAGAGAAAGATAAAGAGAGTTTGTGAGATATAAGCACTTTTTGGAGTAATTCGCTAAAAAGCGCTATATCTTACAAACTCTCTTTATTATAAAGGATTACGTCATAACCCATTCTATTTATAAGAAAATTTACTGAACCCCGCATGTCCGTTAGGCTTTATGCGTGTTTCGTGTTTTGGAAAGAAGAATTTGCACTTTTATTACATTAAAATATATACTGCACCTATTTTCACCGAGGCGCTAATAATTCACTGAAAAATTGTTACCATTAAAGCTATTTTAACTTTTTATTATTATTTGTGTCTCTTATTGAATCTCCTATAAGTATTAATACAGGTGCTTGTAGGTATATAACGCTGTGCTATTTATAATTTGTTATAAAATTGGTTAATAATAAATAATTAAATAAGTATAATGATTATTAATGCTTATTTAATTATTTTGTATAGTGTATATATTCTTAAGTTACAATAAATATATTTATTAGACAAAAATTATACAATTATATTTAAGATTAAAATCGTTTAAATTAAATAAGTATTGCTAGTATCGTATTCAAAGGAATACATTTATTCATAAAAAAATTAAAGTCTTGTTTCGTATGCATTTTATTAAAAATACATGTTTATTTAGATTTTTTACTGACTATAATTATCCTTAAAATTAAAATTGGAGCGATCAGATATGAGCAGAAATTAAATAAATTTGAACAAGCTAACTCTTATTATACCATATTATGAAATATTCGTAATACCATCTTATAATAAGCCCTTCATAATATTATCATCATTCATTCAGTATTGTGAGTTTGGAATGATCGTTTTACACTCCTATTTTTGAATATAATATAATTGTCGAGCGACGGTGGATATTATATCTGATTACGTAATAGACGTCATTGTGTTGCGTCATACCACTTCAGTGTGTTGATGTAGACGCTACAGGCGCCTGAAAATTTCTTTTATTATAATTCAATACATTGCAGTAAGTATATATAATCAATAAAATTGAGCTCGGATGTCTGCATTGTACCAGCCACGCCTTCAGTTGTGACTGATTATACCTAACTATACTTGAAACAAATTATGGGGATTGACTGATGAATGGAGATTTTGACAGTTATCCTATCGAATAATATTGAAATACCTTCACGTTATACGCAGTGTTATATATTTCAGTGAGAAATAGATGTATGATACTATATTATCTTTTGTTCATGATTATTACGCCATGTAGCTATAACATAGTTATTTAATTTTATTGGACAAAAGTTTTAACTTGAATATATAAATTTTACAAAATTTCTTGTATTTTGTTAAAGGTATATTAATTTGGTGAAAACAACAATTTAATATTCTGCATTTTACTGTTAAATAACATATACCCATGCTTACACGTATTATTTAAGATATTAGGTATGATATTATGCTATAATTAATAAGAACTATTCCTCAGTAGTACGAAAATAAAAGCGAATAAGAATGATTATTTACATTTATTATATTTATAATAATAGACAGCGATTTTCACCTTAAATAATGTTCAATACGGTTAAATTATGTTATTTCCTATCTGAACTCTTTTTAATATGTAATTTTTAAAAAGTATTTTACCTGCAAAATAAAATTGTGTTTATTTAAAATCGTTTTTGACATGAACGAAAGAAATATATTTTCAGGAATTATAATGACGGACAAAAATTGGATATTAATATCTGGATTTAAAAATAATTTAATCATACTGTTTAATAGGTTCTACTTTAAGTTGAACTTTTTATATACTATTTATTAAAATAAGGCGATTTCCTAATGACAAAATTTTTCAGTGTACAATTTACATAAAATCAATAAGATATTTGAATATTTTTGAAAGATTTTGTTTTGCATTATATTTGTATATTTTTACTGAACGTGATATTTAACATAAATATCGTGGATATTTAATATTTGAATTATTTACAAGGAATGTATAAAATAATAATTGGGAAGTTATAACTTTTCACATCAATGATCATTAGGTATATAGATTGAGTAATGATTATATTATTCTCTGTGATTATATGTATAATATGTATTATGATGTATAAATCAAACTTATTCGCTAGTAGGTATATAATCGGATTAATAGAGCAGTACCTAATGCATTTTCACTTGGCAAAGCTCACATTATACATTATATATCTACATGAACAAATATAAGCACACATTATTCGCATATTAATCTATATAAATATTATATTATGCAAGTCATGGATACCTCTTTAGCATAAGTTAAATGAAGTGTATATTATATTCAACTATAACGCCGAGATACTTATTGTACGTATGTGCTATATACCTTATTCAGCAATAATAATATCTTTCACTAAAATAAATCCTTTCGCTGTATAATATATAACTATAGTATGTATTGCGTAATAACAGATTAACAGACATTACGTAATAGTGGCCGAGTTGTGTTGCATAGGCGCAGAGAACATGAGTTTACATCTGATGCGCTTTGCGTGTGAATGATATAATACGACTGTAGCCAGGTACAACCACGTTCATTCTATATAGATATAATCCTCTTTCTCTCTAAAAGTTAAATGTTCAATTCAGTGTTTCTTTCTTTCTCGTTTGTATTGCGTAATCGCTTTCTCGTGTTATGCACTGTTAGTAGGCTGTAGTGCTGTTTATATATCTAAATTATAATTCAAAATGACGCGGTAGGTATATAAACTATGCGACCAGTTTACCGAGAAAGTATTGTGTGATTCGATGTTGTTATGTTTATATGATGAGTAAATTGGATAATATTCTTAGTGTGTATCAATTTAAGGTATATAGTTTTTGTTATTTATTCATTGATTAAAAAATTGTATTAACTTTAAATATACAGGTACTTAATTATCTAGTCATGTTTAATTCATCACCATAAGATTCTACAGTTTTTATTGTTTAATGTGTGTCAATATATTATATAGCGTGAGATACATTACAATAAATCACATGATGTCCACATTTTTGTTGATTAGACTAAACATATATTTATTTGAAAATTGCATATAAAATACTAATGTTTTCTCGTTATATTATATAATTAGTTTTTATAATAAACAAAATAATTTTATTTTTTAAATCTTACCGACACATACCTACTGTTACACAGTTGCTCTAATATTTTAAAATTAATAATTCAGGCATTCATGCACCACCTGCATTTCCCAGCATCAACGCGTAAAATTAACGACATCTGTATTGCAATTAAAAATTTCTCGCATTTTGTGTGCCGCTTGAGTTATCAATCTAAATCTACAACTTATGTATCTTTATTTTAATATATTAATTTTATAATTTCCAGAGTTCTGATCCAGATCCCAAGCCAAAACAACTTGTCTATCTTTCTATTCTCATATATACTCTTGAAGTGCTTTTACTCAATCCACACACCTATTATATAGTATATGACAATTTCGGTCGCAGCTTGATATTTACCGTTCAAGCGATATTACGTCACTGAGCTGTCGTCCCTATATACGCAAAACTGCTTATTAAATGGTTATGTCGCACGTAAAATAATTCTCCTTCGATGGTGTTGTGAATGTATAGTTCAACGTGCTCTATAGAACTCGGATAGATAGATAACTCAAAAGAAACCTGGCTAGAACCCAAGAATCAGTATAAACAAGACACTACGGTATTCGGCGGCTTCGTTGCCCACCTGATAAACCACAGCCGGTTGTATATTATTATTACGGTCCAATATTTCACCGACAGCTGGAATCCCAACATTTGAAGGTCAGTCAACGGTCAGTTACTTTACCAGCTAGTGTGTGTTTGTCAGCGATTATTGTCCAATATTTGTGCCGCCTACATTTCACTCACTAGTTTGCCAACCCTTTCTCTTGCTTTTAGGCCTGTATATTTTCCCCTTGGCATACCAATGACGTAATTTACAACTCGAGAGAGAGAGAATAACTGAGGGTGGTGGGGTGCGCTATGGGAATGATTACGACATAATTTCACAACTGAAGAACAAACAGACAGTGAGATTGAATATAGTCAGCACCAGGCTAAAAGAGAAGTGATAACAGTTTTCCGTCCTGAATGCATCATTTCGTGTTATTTTTCATTTTGTGCTTTAATTACATTTGATTATAACAGTTCATTAAAAAATCAATATTTGTATTTGTGCTAGTTTAATCGATTCTCAGTTTAATTCATGTTACTGATTATAAACACAAGGAGAGCTTTGGAGAGGAATTACTATTTGAAAATTAGTTTTTCAGTTCAATGGAATCTTCAATTTCGGTAAGAATCAATAATTGTACATAATATTTGTCTAATGTTATATCCTATAGGATGTACCTACCTAGAACTTTATCTCCACATGCTAAATCATTAAAAAGTATGTATTCTTTGTCACTTAAATTATAGTCGTTTTCAGTATATTTTAAAACAAGATACCTGAGTATAATAATATATACTGGATTAGAATCTAAATATTTGTACTTATTAAGCTTTGCATGACTAATTAAAGTTATCAATGTAGAAATATTGCCTTGTTGTTAAAAGTTGATCCAAATTCAACTTAGAATCTTAATTGAATACCACATAAAATTGTATTTAAGAAAAAGAAAGTATATGAATGGATTATATTATTACTAAAATATTACATTTCTAATAAATTGTTTATTGTTATATTAAATATCAGATAAGTAAGATAAACAGATTTTCTAAACAAATTGTGGAAGAAGTAAGAACAGAAATAGACATTTATGCAAACTTAATTAAAATACAACGATTTTCTATCGAGAAAAATGTACAACGCGATGCATATGAAATCAATAAGAGTCAGAACTCAATTAATGTTTAATTACTCTATGGTCTATAGCATTAAAAACTGATTAAAAAATAATACACATTTAATATACATAGATATAATAATGCATTTAAAGCCCATTCATCTTCATCCTATTGATTTGCGTTAGAAAACAATATCTTCACATATAAGCATGCCCTCAGCTATAATATAATTTAATATTAGCGTAATGTACCTATATATATATATATATAATATGTGTATATATAGTTATGATGTGTGCGTATATACCGATTTAAGCACTTTTGGCCTAGAAAAGCCTTGACGATGTTACATTTTTCTATTTCCAATTCCAATTCAACTAAATATAGGATCAATAACAATTTTAAATATAATTCATTATATAATTAATATTATAATTATATTTAGAGAAAGATATATGTTGCATTCATTTATAAATATGGATACGATTATACAATAATATTTACTAATTAACATTCAATGAAATTAGCACTGACGTTGTTGTCTTGTATAAGGATAAAAGTACCAAATATGCAAATTTAAACTTTTATTTGATTTGTTTTTCAAAAATGTCTAATGCATTAAATACATATAATACTTTCAAAAAGATATTGTATTTAAAATAGAAAATATCTTTAAGACTTGTGTATATACCTATACACTTTATATTTGCTATAGACTTCATTATATAGGTACTTACAGAATATATAACCTATACTCGTTTAAATTTCAAATATAACTTGACAGTATAATATGAACTTTTATATTGATGAATTAATTGTTCTAGTTACATTACACAAATGCTCGTTTATTATATACATATATATATATAACTTGAATGTTAAGGAACTAGAATATATAGAACGTAACTATAATATATTCTTCATTAATGAATATGCTTTGCCCTATATTAAATAAAACACATTTGTATCACACCAAATATTAAATTCATAAACGCAGCTATTAATTGAATTATATAAAATGGTAAATATGCTTTTGAAAATATCACTGTTTAAAAATAATTTGTTACCAAGTCCTGTTTGTTCCATTATATAGGTACAGATTTGTCAGTCTATTTTGAATATATCTCTTTTCTCTAACATTAACATACATAATATAGTACCTGTATTATATTGTAAGAATTTATTTTTATAAAAAACAAAATCAAAAACGGCAGATTTTAGAGTTGCTGATATTTTGACGTGTCATACAAAAACAAAGGTATAGATTAAATATTGAATTTAGAAATTAGTATTATAAGACCTTTCTGTTTCTCTGAGAAAACCGTATGAAATGTCGAAATATAAGAGACACTATAAAATATGCGGCTTTTTGGCTTTGTTATTTCCTATTTTATCTAACACACTGCTTGGGATAAATTATCATTTATTTACTTATTTCTATTTTGATTTATAGAATACATGTTGTGTTACAGAATATTTATATGTATTTCTTAAACAACTAATATTGCAATACAATTTACGATTAACAGTTTGCCCTATATATTAAGTACTGTAATACATCCTTTGATCAAGATTACCTTTCATGACATAAAAAGAATCCTATGAATAAAGTAGAGATGTTATGTAATTTATAATAACAGTTTGACATACTTTTGGTATCTACATTATCAGGCATGTGCAATATGGGAAGTCATTTATACTCTCTCGTAAACTCCTATAGATAAGAGACTTGTATAACCTGTCAAACTGATCGGCCTATATAATATGCATTCAATTCTCGAGTATAGGAAAGCAGCTTGCCCGGAATACTGATTATGCCGAAATTGAATCCATGTATATCTCGTTACATAATAGCTTAATATCTCCATTTCTATCTCTGACGCTTGTTTAACAAAACCTTATTATTATAATAGCCTGTATATACACGTAAATATGCGCTTGCCTATACATTTCTTTATATAATATATTTCGGACAAGGCGTATTGCATATAATACAGTTTGTGGTGTTGTCATACGAGCTGTTGATAATGGTGACATAATTGCCGGGTTCATAGCCCCAGCTTCACCATAGTCTGACTTGGACAGAGACATTATTACGCAATAGCCACTGGTGATTGTGTGTATATATCTAATCCGGTCAAACACGTGACACAATATATGCAAAACTTTTATTTATCTCTACAGCACATACATTTATATATTAATATCTTAGACAAATGGCACACGGCATTCCACATTATAATATTATTAACTCATCTTTGTTTTTCAAGTGATAAAATCAATAAATATAATTCAAGTTTTTATACTTAAATTAATCATATTTAGGAAATCTTTTGTTGGGCAAGAAGTTATCAATATCTTAGTGGTTTGAATAGAACTGCTGTCTGTTAATTTAATTTCAATATTATTTTTATATATCTTACAGCTCATAAACGCTCATGAGTTTAGAAATATTATATATATATGCGTATATACAAATACTAGACTAGTATATGTACAATAATTGCGCAAGACTTCGGTTTGGAAAAGTGCTGAACTATTCACCCCAATTGAAAATATACATCGCTCGTTCTAATCTCTATCTCTCTCATTATACCATTATTTCACCCAGCGATGTCCTTGCATAACCTTCTTGGTGGTGATTGGTTAAGGAAAGTGGAGAGTAATAAATGCGAAGGGGAGACCTTCCAGTAATTGTAAGCTTTTCGTCAAGCTTATACGATTGATTCTTTCAGCTCTGCAATTACGTTAACGAGTGTCTGCCTATATCTATGCTGCAGATTTAAGCCTTTAGGTACTGGAAAAGGCCGGAGAGAGCGAGAGAGAAGGGAGGGAGGCTACGATTAAAACAAGCGCTGGGTACTCCACCCCCTGCCGTTTCATAATTTTCTGTTGCGTCAGAAGACACTTACTACAGGCGTGTGACCTGACGCCACCTTTCACCCCCTGTTCTCGTCCAAGCAGTGAAACAAATTACGTAATCGAGGACATCTGAGAGTGAGAGAGATTTGCTTTCTACGTGCGCGCGGCTTGTTGCTGCTTATATGACATTGTATATCGAACCAGCAAACAGTGTAGCTTTTAGCCATCGATAGTCACACCGGCCAGTGTCGATAAGAATGGCTGCAACACTCGGATTAATTCTGGAGCGCCGATAAATTAATTAGTTTTGGTTGCGTTTTTTGCTAACACTGATTGGAATTAAACGATATAAACATTCTTCATTGTGCAGATGTCATGAATCAACATATTATATAAAGCGTATTAATTTGTTTAAATCTGACGTACTGTTCTTTTCTTCTCAAATCATTGCAGTGCCTTCTACCTCACAACTTCTCCCCACTGGGGTTGTCACCAACGCATGCCATGCGACTGAAGGGAAGCGCCAAGAAATCTACCTCAATCAATGTAACCGGACCGGTCAGAACGACAGACAGTTTGTCAGCTGACGAGGCACCACTCGACTTGACCTGCAAACGGTTTCACAACTCTGAGATCTCTCCCTCGAACTCAGGTACCGGGTCTTCTTCGGTGCGGTTCCCTCTGATAGTCCACGCATCCCTTCAAGTGACTCCTGTTTCCTCGGAATGCGTCAATTCGAAGACCTTCATCACTGGAGCAACTGTGGAAACACCGCCTCCACCTCCGCCAACAGCAAAATATAAGATTAAGCGTAAGTCTAGTGCTTCCTTGCGGCCTTTTAAGGCCTACAAAGTTACAAAACTCCCCACTAAAGAGACGGCGTCCATTCTCGACGATTCGCTCAAATCAGTGCTCATTAATAGTCTCTCAGTCGGTAGTTTTCCAAACGGACCCCGTTCTCCACGCTCTAGGAACCTTTCTTCCTCCAATCTGAGCCTGAATAGCTTCTCCTATCCATTCAGCTCGGATGACAACGAAAGCAATGAATCCACCTCGACCTCTTCCCTTCCTTCGTCCTCGCGACATCGAAGGTGCATGCTCGACCTATCCGATCATGTGGAAGGTTGGGAGCCTTCGGGGAACCCGCGGATGAAGCGACACCCCGATATGACCCCCTATGAGAAGAAGGACGGCCAGTATTGGGACCGACGGCGCAAAAACAACGAGGCAGCCAAGAAGTCGCGACAGTCGAGGCGAATGAAGGAGGGCGATATGACTCTGCGAGCCAATCAAATTGAGCAGGACAATCATCGATTGAGAATCGAGATTCGAGCAGTGCAAACGGAAATTGACACCCTCAACTTCATGGCCACTAACTGTGAGGTGGCGTGACGTCACCTGAACACGTGAACTATGTTGTATTTGTATATATCTTTGACAATTCTCTATACATAGTTTGATAGCATATAAACATAATGTTATTTATTTCAACGAAATTATTTCATAATGGTATTAAAAGTAGGATGCGAAATCTTCGCTTCTTACAATATGTAAAGAGATTTTTAAATAGATAAATATTCATTTTCGTTTTTTAAATCATTCGCAATCACTTTAAATGTTTTCTCTTATAATAAATAAAAGTTCTCTCTTATACAATACGGCTGTCTGTCATACATTTCTCTGTAGCTATCGTATTGATTCGGTAACATGCCATAGACAGGCATTTAAATAATTTCCTAATTTTAAGTCAAGACATTACATTACAATACAATATATGTTATAATTTTTATTTCGGTTTGCGTTATTATATAGTTATATATTCGAATTATATATAGAGAAAGTCAATAAACCCTAATTTTATTTTATTTCCAGTACATTGCGTTGAAAATTGCTTTGCTTTATTACCACCCTGTATAAATTCTATAAAGTTTAATGATACTATTATTAATATGGGAAATGCAACAATGCATTTATACATATACAACAGGATAAATACAGTATGTTATAATATAATTATTAATAAATCATTTTAATCTTTATATGCTACAAATTATATTTAAAATTATTACATAATTTTTAAAATTTCCTATTTCACATTTTGTATACTTTATACCTATGAGCATTTGATTTCCATAAAATTTCTTCTATGGCTCTAAGACTAAGGCTGAAGTACAGGATTTGTAATGAGTTGGCCTTATATACCGCGCGACTTCTATCCCACTTCAACAACTTAAAATTGTGACTTTATGTATATACGTTATTCAAGAGTTGACCATTAGGTAAATGTAAGAACAGTAACCTATACCTACACAATTGCATAATCTATGTTTGGTATGACATATACATTTCAAATATAATACCACTATATATTTTTTATATATATACTATAGTGAAATATTTGTATGATATTATACATGTATATATTTACTTTACTGCGTTACTTGTAGTATTATAGCTTTAACTTATACATTTTTATATGTATATAGGTAATATTATGTATTTGTTTGAAGATAATTACTTTATTTGTAATAATATAATAATATATATATATGTATTTGACATTTTAATTTTGATCTGATACCTACATATTTATATTATACTTGTATATTGTATTTACCTAAAACGTTAAAGTTTTGAATAAAATGACTATATTACTTTGCTATATATTTGTATGAATGGGTGTACCTAATATACTATAATTAATATATATTTACAATTTTATATATCCATATAATATGATATAATGTAGTCTTCATGTGCCATATTGAAATAAATCCATTTTCTACATACACATCCCTTTAATTTCTACTACTACATACATATATATACATATATACCTATATACAGGAATAAGGAATTCAGTATACCTCAGTATTTAGTATTAAAAAATTAAATATGCCTTGTATACATAACTTTAATTTAAACATAATATAAAATTAGGTATGCACAATGTAATTAAAGAAAAATCTGAAGTTAAATACGCCTTTCAGAAAAAAAGCAGTTACAAAACTAATGGAACTAATATTACAATTTATATAGTATTAAAAGTTTCTATTTATATTTTCAGCAAGATGCCTTGTTTTAACCGTTAACATTTGTAGACAATTACAAGTAGGTATACTATACGCAACTATATATTGGCACTTTAGAAGATGCATAAAGAAGCAAATTTATTTATTCTTTTTAAAATTATGACATTGCATTTCCGCTTCTTCTTGAAACCATTTTGTTGTATATTTATTGATATGATAATATGATTATAGAAATAAAATTGATATCGGTGCTCTATCAATAATAATAGATAATTATATATTATATAACCTATTTTTATGCATATTTTGTAGATCTGTTACAGATTAAAATTACAAATATTATTGAAATTTAAAATATCCGTACATTCTTCAATTTTGTTGAAATTTCTACAGTTTTAAATAAGTATTGCATTCGAATGATGAGTGAGTATATAACGGATGATACTTTTTTCGTTGTGACAGCTAAATTAGCTAAATTTGATGAAGATGACAACCAAAACTAGATTGGACAGTTAAAGATTTTTTAAAGTGGCATGATCAACATAATGCACTGGTTACCGGAGATCTACATATTATACCAGAGAAGAATTTAGAAAATCTCAAACCGAAAAATTAACATTTGCTTTAAGTAGATTTATCGTCGAATCAAAAGACTCAAATGCACGAGCATACAAACCGAAAACAATGATGGAATTAATTCTTTCATGGCAATATATAAATACGAAAATGAATAATGACTGCTGGTAGGTATATATTTTTTGTCAGATATTCGATTAAAAAAACAGGTATTTTAGATTCACACTTGGCTATTCAGTGTATATACAGGGAAGTAATACTCTTAAGAGATCAGCTGATATCATCAAACCTGAAATGGAAGGCTTATTGTGGAGTAAAAATATTAGGAGTTGACACTACTGAAAAATTTACACAGCATGCGCGTTTTGATCTTACAAATCTGATTTAGTGTATATGTTTGTTGCTTCGGTATATCTTTGTTAAAATTTTATTTGACGAATTGACAATTATACCTATTGACTCAATTGCATATTTATTGTATGAAATATATCTTAAATTATTCTACGATTATAATAAAGCTCTGTTTAAATATTCGCATTTAAAAATGTTAATAGCGTAAAATAACTGCAAAATGCAGTGTTTATGTATAATGTTAATATATATCATATTTACAGGCGCGGCCCCATGGGGTAGCCTGGATAGCACGTGCTCCCCCTAGGCTAATCTTGGCCCCACTTTAAAAATGAAACATGCACCTGTTGCATGCAAATTATGTTTTCTTGGTAGAATTAATCGTACACTGCGAAAAAATTTATGACGTTTTATGATATGAAGTGAAATAAATAATAATTAGCTATATGTCCTTTTTGTATTTCAAATGCTCTATATGCATTTTACAACATAAAATGTCAAAAAATTTCCGCTCCGCGCAAAATTTCTATTCATGAACCAACTAAATAATGG
>JAYRBW010085215.1:0-22573 GCA_036023295.1 Invenusta paracnida
ACTTGATTTCCAGCGTCCTTGAACTAAGATGTAGTCAATTTGATTTCTATAATCCCCGCCTGGAGACGTCCAAGTGTCAAGATTTATACGCTTGATAAACTATTTCTTATTTATTCTTTAAATATATTTTGTATAATTTTTATAATTCGAATATTATTATAATATATACAAAAGCTGCTCCAGAAATTGAACAAGGTATGCTTAATTTCTTTTTATTTAATTCCTTATAAAATAGTTGATTGCGAACATAAAACCGAAAATATTTGTATTGAACATATAAATAATCATTGTAACTGGAAAATTGCAATTTAACTTTTTGAATTTTTGATTTATATTTATATACGAACATTAAGAATAACGTTTTTTTAAGTCCAATTTTAAACTCGGAAAATTATATTTTTTCTTTTGAATTAATTTATATTATATCTTTCTAAACAAAAACAATATAAGCAAATTATTTTTCAATATGATTCATGATAATAATCAATGTAATAATTTATCGAACATCCATTAACGCAATTATACTAGCTTTATGTTTGACGCTAATTGATCCATTAAATATGATCTATATTTTATAAATAGAAAATAAAAGTTACGAGAAAAACTGAGGAAATCCGCATATACATGATATAATACGAGTATATATACATAAATGATATAGTGTGTTCAGATTCCGTATATAAATATACAGTTATTCATATCCGTTTAACTGAAAATGTAATTGGCAAGTTAAGTGAGTCTGCATTATTAATATTATAATTTAAAGGGGGTAGCTATTATAGCTTTTATATATAAGTGTATATTACTTCAGATTTCTATATCATTTTTCAACTTTACAATTTAAATATATCACATTTAATATATTATTTTGATTCAAAATCCCGTGTCAAAATTATTATTGGTAGCAATGACTATATAAAAAAATAATCCTTTTAAATACAAAAGTTTACAATATTAAAAAATAATTAATTATACAACATTAAATATATTGTTTTCATTTTTATTAAATTCATTTGCTACATCATTTAAATTTAATAGCTTTCATTAATTAATTATTTTTATTAACTAAAGTAAATAACGGTTGACCCTGTTTAGCATATACATATGTAATATGTAATATGTAGTATACAGGCCTATATATGTTCATTTATTAAATATCTTTAAACACTTGTAAAGCTTTCATAACATATGTATCATATATGTACACTATACATACCTAAGTTCAAAATACCTCGATAACATTTACATTTTCAAGTATAAGACACACATACATCTCTCCAGCTTTCGAAATTTCATATGTACACATTACATAAACCACATATATAGTACATATTTATGAAATGTTGATACATACTTTCACAGATGTTTCTGCCAATATATATTTATTTAACTATTGTATAACGCAAGTACCTACTAGTTGCATTCTTTTTTAATATCGCAGAGGAAGTTAAAAAGAACCGCCTTCTCTTCAATCTCCCAATTTTTCCTTTTATGTATATCAGAGAAAACATTGACTTTATCAAAATACGTGACTGCTTATATCGATATTTGTGACAAGTTGATTGATTATTTATATTGTGGTCGTGGGAATCTTTCACATTTATAAGTCTTCCTTCCTCCTTTCTATATAGACCAAAGAAAAAGTGTCCCATGAATTGTACACTGTGCATAATATACGCACACACCAACACATACATACAAAGGCCATCATACCTGTAAATACGCATAGCCAAATTTGAGAGAGAAATAGTATTAACTATTGTTGGACTTGCTTTTAATTGAAATACATTGACGTTATGAGGAAAAAAATCAATGTCGGAAATATCTTCTTTATAAATATAAGTACCTAATATATATACATAATCAAAGAATGTGAAATGTGCATTACCAAATCAATTATTTTTAGTTGGATTATTTAAAAGTATATTTGAACTTTTTTTCATAAATTAGAACGTTTTCCTGGTTTTTGCAATATATGACGATGAAATTAATGATTTCAAAAATAATATTTTAATCTCAATTCTACATGATAACCAAGCTCGTTTTAAAATGTTGCATTCATTTAATTTACCATTAAAAGTATATTTTTCAATCTTAATTTACTGCAAACCTTAAAAGAGAAAATATAAATTTCAAAAAGAAAAATATCCGATTTTGAAAATAAAACATCAGAAATATAAATTTAAAATTAAATCTGTCCTCAACTCAACTACTGATTCTAACTTTATATCTAATAGAGGAAATCTTTCTGTTAACCCCCTACATAGCAGGCTTTCTTGCGCATCCATGTTCCGGGAACGGGTTCATTGGGCATCCTATAATTTCTAAACTTCCTAATACAGAAAACTTCGAATGTAAGCAAATGTGTTTTCTAACATATACAAAAAATGGTCAAACATATTTTTATTAAAAAAATTACGCAACAATATGATTTTTTATCATTTTTATTTATATTTTCTGAATGAAAACTTATTATTATTAAACTTTGAGAATTATTACATGAAATTAATCAATACTCGAATCAAAGTTTAATCGATTTTGAAGAAAATATGTAAAATGCTGGAAGAGGGGTATATATATACGGATAGGCTTAATTAATGTATAACATTGATGATTCTGTTCATATATATATTTGTTAAATATACAAAGTTCTGCAGACACTTTCTGTATACATTTAAGTCTATTTCAAACGAATATCACGACTCAAAATATGTGTAAACTTTGCCGATTACCTATAACTCTATTTGTAGGAGGTCCGACTCTGATTGATAAAACAAACTGTTATATAAAGAATGTTACACATACAAGCATAGTGTAAACTTTCAATGTGTTACAGAGCAGTTCTTCACATTAATATTCTATAAATTATAAAGCAAAACGTTCGTTGAATGAATTATTACAATCTGTTGCAAGCCAGATGAAGTAATCATTCAATAATTTTTGTACCGTTTATTGTGTAAGTTTGACGTTAGCAAACAACTTACATTACTCATGGAACTAAATATTACTTGTAAATCTCAGGTGTGGTCTTGTGAAAGATAAGATGTGATTTCATCTGATAATAGCTCAATGGAGGCAGAGTGCTTCGAAGATTACCTATATACATTCCCATTGACACATAAATATTACACGTGTAACGTTGGTTGCATCATAAATTAGAGCACCGACATAAAATGAAAAATGTATGTTTATGTCACTAGAATGATATATATTATATTGGCGATCATATGTACACTTTATCTTTACAAAATTAATGACCGGTATGTTATAATCGTAGCTATATTTGTTTTATTTTATTAAAAAAGATTGGCTAACTTAAAAAATGGTGTAACAATTTGAAGAAGTAAGATTGTGGTAAAAAATAAAGATCCTTTCAAAATTTTTAATTACAGAAATAGCAAAAAGAATATATTTAAATAATTTCATATAAAAATAGTTAATATTTTATATTATCTTATAAATTTATATTTTATGATTATATGTTTTAAATTTACTCGATATAACAGTAGTATGGTACAGATAAACCGAACTCTATAAAATATATTTATCTGCCTTAAAATTCTGCTTTTATCTTGTCGGGTTTTATAATTATTTCATTTAAATAGCATATCGTTGCCTAAAGTGAGTTTCTAGGGCGTTTGTTATACTGAATTGTATGATGAAATGAATAATAACAATTAATAAATGAGTTATCATGCACTCATTATTTAATATTTTATGTTGACCACAATTGAAAATTTACAATATTTTCAATGGAAATAGTTTATTTCTCGACTCTATGTACATATATTGATTAATTTCTATGGGTATACTATTTTTATTGTAATTGATAGTTCTGTACATTACATATTTAAGCTTTTGCATGTAAATGATAAATGACATTGTTTTTAGCACATATTTTAAAAGGATAACTGTATCAATTAAACTAATTTTATATGTAATATAAACTTTTCAGAATATTTAGTAAAATATATACTCGTTTATAGGATTGCCATCTATAAAGATGAGAGAAAAAAATTCTCGCGTTTGCAACCGATGAGTTTAATGGAACAAAATATCTTCAAAATTGTTTCAAGTCGAAAACTTATAGGACATTTATTTGTTTTCTATGGATTTGTTCGAACCTAACATCAGTTTGCATTTTCTATTCAATGCTTTTTATATTCGCGTTTTATTTGTATTTTATAAAATTGGATATATTATAAAAAGAGATCAAGCCTATATTAAAGTTAAGAAAAAGTTTTCTCACGATTTGTATCATACATTAGAATATTATATGGTTATGCTGAGTAGAACAAAAAATTACATTTTATATGAAAATAATATGTAAGACCAACTTTGTACTAACTTAGATAAATAAATAGTACGTTAGAGTTTGTTTATTAATCTTTTGTGTCATAATTGCGTGTAAAACTTCAAAGCTAAGCTGTATAGTTATTTCACTGAATTACAAATTTATTTTAAAAATAACGTTGTTATGTTAAAATATCCTTTATAAACAATGAAACTCTAAATATGTATGTCTCTAACTCGATTCGTTCATGAGCGAGAGAACCTGGGGTATAGTTTTTAAGTATCTATTAAGAACTACTTTTTTTAAGGACTATAAACCGTACAAATTATAACTAACATTTTCAAGGAATACTTAGATCTAACCAAAATGGAAAATAAATAAAATTACTTCAGCTGCGTAAAAAAAGATGAAATATCTAAATACGGTAAACAAAAGGTATGTTTTCCCACCGTCTTCCGATGAAGGGCTGAGACCTTTGCAATTATAACTTTGATTTTTTGTATATACTAAATATTTTAAATAATAAATCTGAGTGTAATGTATTTAGATCCACGTAGGAATAAAAGTTACAAAAATATAATTTGGAATAATAAAATTGTTCACTAATTGTGATATATATAATTCAATAATATATCATAGATACAATTGATAGACATGTTGATAGCTAATGAGTAGACAATTATTAATTGCAGTTAGAAAAAGAGTGAATTCACAAATTGTTTGTCAAATAATTGTGCATATAGCTAACTTTTTATTTATATTTTTAGCTTTTTGTGTGAATATATTTTATAGTAAATATATTTCGAATACAAAATAATAATCTATCAATTTATATTGACATACGAATAAATTAAGTTAAAAAACTAAATTTACAAATGTTATCATAAAGTCAAAATATAAGTCAGCATATTATTTCTAACATATCTAAATTTTGAATTTAAGAGGAAATGATAACAATACCAATATGAATTAAGATCACTACATTCTTTTAATATTGATATAGATTTCATAAAATGATTATAAATCAGACATTATTATCTTTATAATCGCTTAGTTATAACACATAGAATAGCTATTTAACTATAGAATATATTATATTCCTATGAAAAAGTTTTAATTTAGTAATTACATATGTAATTTTTGAAATAGGCCTTTTAATGTTATAAAATTTAAAGTAGTTCATTGTAAACATTGTTGAAATACTTTTATATAATTTAATGTTATTGATTGAATTAATTAATTAATTTATTTTATTTTTATTATTTTATTTTTTATTATTTATTTAAGTTACATAGTTATTGGTCAGTGAGGAATTGGATGTCAATTGGCAAAATACAATAACTATGATAAATATGTGTATATGTTTAAATTATTATCTTATCTTCGTTTGTCTCTATATGAATCGAGATAAGTTGCCCCGCTCCTTAATAATGTCTTGCGTATGTTTACACAGCTGAATCGAATTTCATTTTGATTTATTTTTAGATTATTCGATTATAAACAAACTGTAATTAAAGCTAAATAAATAATAAAAATCTAATATTATATGAATAAAAATAAATATGGTCTAGGTATAGGAAGACATACTTCGAAATAAACTCTATTCATATAATTATTCTTTAAAGGAATTAGTTAAAGTTATGTAATATTTATGGTCTAAAAATATATGATTTAATGTTATTTCCAAGTTTAGACGTAATATTATAATGGAAATACAGAAATTCGTTCATTGAATTGTACATATTGCATTGATACACTATAAATAGTAAAAACAAAAATTCTAAACATACACTTATGTTTTTTGTTATAAAGAAGAATATACAACCGTTGAATGTTTTAAAGAATTTCGTAAGGGTATACAAATGAATATTAAAAACATACTGTGAAACTATTAGTGTAACATTAAACTATGTTGTCTTAATAGAGTAATATAAAACATAAATTATAAATATTCTATATTAAAATAATAATTCCTCATATTTCTGCAAAAACTAATATATTCTTGTGTGTTAAGTATGTAAATATCCACAAATAAATAGGTCCACAGAATAAATTATTTTTTGCAAAAATTCATTTGTATTTAATAACAATTATTTTTTAATACTACCTTAATTGCAAGAAAATGGATATCACATTGAATTATATATTTAGTAAAGCAGACACATTTAACAAACTTGAAACTATTATCCAGTCTGTGAATAATAGCAAACTACATATATCTTTATTATAGAGCTAGCAACCTTGAAAATGTACGTTTTTACTTCAGAAAAGTTTTATCCTTAAATATATTTATACAACTATTTTGGGGACTTCTTTGGGAAGCAAATGGTGGTTAAATTTTTCTTTTTGGAAAAGTCTAAGAGGAGGAGGAGGGAAGAAAAGAGATGCCACAGGGGAAAGATTCTCCACTCAAGCATCGTAAACTTTAATGGTGGATTAAATTTCAGAGTTGAAGAAAGCTCAGAATATGTTTGGAAGGGAGACTGAGACAAGGATAGTTATAACCGTTGATAGTTATTATAAAGTTATGAAATATAAGCGTATAAATTCCCGGTATTCCTTTTGCTGCTGGGAGGAAGAGAAAGAGAGAGAGAGAAAAGAAAGATTTTAATAATATATTCCACATATCAACATATGGAGTAAGCAATGCTGAAGAACCCGGCTGTGAAACCACTTGTAGAAGGAGCATAGGATATATATTTGAAGTATATATAGCTAGCTAGATACACATAGATACCAAAGTTATACAGATAATAAGTGGAAGAAAATTCAGCACGAGTTCTAAATATGCGTATATATAATTTTTTCTTTTTAAATGCGTATGTGCTTAAATATGTATATTGATCAATTTGCGTATAAATATACCGCTGAAACTTTTCGGTGAAAAAAACAAAGAAATATATCAATTTCTGTTAATTTTTTATGCATCCCATTTTTAAACTTATCCACTATATGTGTATATGTAAGTGCTTCAAACGGATAGTTTCTATTAATGGGGCACAAAAAGCCCAAATAATAATCAATTTATTCATTAGCAGTTCTATAAGCACTCTATATAGACCGAAAGAAGCATGAGAACGTGTCAACCATAATCGACTTCTGTAAAAGATAACTTGCAACATGGGGAGCGCTTCCTCTCATATTTGCATTCTTCATAATGTCGTCTTATTTTTAGTTTTAATTAATAATATCTCAAATAAATGGATATTAAAGTTTCAGATTTCAAGGAAAAAGAGTTAATAGATAACGTGCGATACTATAATTAGACATAATATGTGAATATGTGAATATTTGTGAGGAGCTCCTATAATCGTGAGATGCTTGGAGCACAAGAATTAGATTAAATAGATAAATTTTCTAATAATAAGATACTAAATTTAACTTATCATTACAACATTAATTTAATTTATTTTTAAGTATAAATCTTTTTAAATACAATTATTGAACATTCCAGCAGTTTATCAATAAATCATTAAATATATTCTTGCTACAAATTATTAACGAGCTTGTATTTATATTTTTAATAGTTGTATTATAGCTCCATATAACTATGCATACCGGAACTGAGGTGGGGCTTTCAGGTCCACTCTCGCAATATTGCTATGGTTTTCAAATAAACAAATGGAGCAATGCAAGATTCCCTGACTTCCCCCAAAAATAAAGTTTATAAAAAAATATTTAGGCCATTTTTTAATTCAATATCTAAAAAACTTCTTAGTTTAACGACATGCAAGACTCTACTCTGTTGGAAAGTTTAAAGTGAAAGGAGTGAAAGTCCTTTTTATTATCGAGTTCATTATATTGCTCGAGGTGTTCATCTTTTACAATTATAGCATCATATATTTATAAACTGTGCAATTGACAGGGGAAGTTGACATAAAAATATAATCAAGCAAGTTATAAAATGTAATCATAGAATGCTATTGGAAGTAATAGAGAGGATAGTACTAATAACTATTAAATGAGTATTTAATTTTATCAAAACTGAGTGCAATTCAATACATTTCCTCATATTTTAAATTCTATTTATTGATTTAAGATTCAACAAATGTATAGTTTTATAAATATGAAACAATTTTTGATTTAAATCTTTTTCTTCTGGAAAGAAAAATAGATATTATCTCAGTTCGGATTTTTTAACGTGTCAATCTTTCGACGTAGTACAAAGGTATCCTAGCGACTTATTCTAAGTCCTGTATTACGCAAAGATAGCATCGAATATACTTGCTCCTCCCACAGTATACACCATCTCAGTGGGTAATCTAAGGAACTTGGCACCAAGCACACGACTAGGTATAGTGCGCAAGTCGTAAATTGCTCCAAGCTAAAAATGTTCGATCTTACTTCAGATGTTTCAGATACCCCGTATACAAAACCAGAAGCGCTAACAACTTTACAGCTGAACAAGATTTGAATTGTCGATACTAGAAATGATTGACAGAACACCAAAAAGATACCTTCTCCTTGTTTTAATTTTTATATAGAAAAAATATAATTGCATACCAAAGATACCTTGCATTCCGAATGTTTTATAATAAAATTTGAAAAAGGAATTTATGTTATAGATTGTTTTTCCTTCGTTAGTTCTTGAAAAATGAATAACATATATACCTATGTATAGTTGTTCTTTTCTCTTATTTAAACTATAATTATTTTAATTTAATATAATATTATATTATATGTATGAAAGGCATACACTTTAACTGGATTTATTCCGTTTTTACGAGTTCTTTTATCTGTAAGAGGTTGATTGACATAATAAAGATTTAAACATAGTTATTTATTAAGTGTAATCAATACTATTTCTAAATATTATTAGTGTAATTTTTATTACAGGAATATATAGTATTATTCCTTTTAACTGAAGTGAAGTTGTCTAATAGTAAATAATAATAAACTAAACATTCCACATTTAAAAAATAACAAAAAACTACTTTCCATTTTTAAAATCTGCTATTTAGTGTAAATTTAATAATAATATCGAAGAACTGATTGAAATCATTTGTAAAGATTTCATTGCTTCATTGTTTGTACTTTTCATTTTCGGAAAAATGCACTCTGTGAATGTCCCAAGCCGCATTACGTAAAATATTTTTAAAATATTTACGTAAAATATTAAATAACAAAATACCTTCTTACGAGTAGGTATCATCCGTTAAATATCCCAAATATTCAAATATCAAAGTTGAGTGTGGGAATAGTATTTTATCCAAGCACATTATTTTAAAAGATTGTAATATGTGTTTAAGCAAAAAATTCAATTAACGTATATTATTTTGAATTTTGCCGACTATAATACATGTATAACCTTCCATTCATGTTGTGAAGTTGTTCAATTGCTATTTACTTATAAGCATGTTGAGTGTCTGTCAGAAAATATTCCTTAATGTGAGTTCACATTGAGTCTTATACAAGCCAACATTTCTTTATATATTATACATACATGATATTAAAAAGGTTTTAAAGACTATTTACCCATATCTGATATTTATACGGTTCCTATTGTTACCGGGTTTATTATGGAGTTATATACGCTAACAATGTCGGAAAATGTTGCTTTGTTTACAGAAACGAGCCGATTATTTCGTCAGTCAGCTGAGGCGGATAATTGTGCAAATAAATCAATAAATTACCTTTTTCCTGACGTATACTCACTCAAATTGGAAGCTGACGAAGCGCGTGAATGGAATTGACAAAGCGTACTCCACGTTTGGGACGAAGAAACCGGTGGAGTTATCCTCTCGCCGGAAAATCGTAAACTCTATTTGGTTGCAATGTATCATTATTTATCGGCACGGCATTATTTTGTATTTAACTGTGAATTACTACTGACAATCTACATCCTCGAAAAGAACGATGAAAAGGTAATTAGATTGAGAAAACGTAAATTTATTCAAAATAAAAACCCTTCGATCTACAGCAGTATACCTATATTATCAACATAAACGAGAAAAAAAAATTTCTTGACAAAAATAACAACTTAATACACTTTTTTTTTTTGGAATTGTTGTTGGATATCTTTGTTCCCATTTACTTGTTGATAATTATTTACAAAATGAAAAATAATCAACAAGTTTCACCAACTTGTTGCTTGTTTTAATAAATTGTTTTTAGTAACAGGTCACTGATAACATAAATTAGTTACTGACGAATATATCGCTAATTTTAAACGACTTATTTCATAATATGTAAAATACTTATTATATTATCATTACTAGAATTCACATAAAATGTTTTGTATATTTCAGGCGGTTTACTTACAAGTAGTATCAGTGTATAATATTCATCCAAACTTTTAATACATAAACGTTTAACTTCTTCTTGCTATCAATCTCTTAGATAATTCCTTGAAATTGATAGAATACAATATTGAGATATTTCTATTTAACTTCTTGACATTTTGTAGTCCTCTACAAAATTTGAACTATATTAATGATTTGAAAAAAATATATAGTATAGCAAGTAATCATTAACCCAAATAAACTAATTTAAATAACCAAAAATTAAACAAATTTGTAAAAAAATTGTAAAAATGTAAATCAATATTAAAATACTATTTTCCCCGTTGTAATATACATACTTCTGTATAGCATGATGTTTCAAATCAATCATACTTTTTAAACGTATATTTGGATATGATGTGTGTATTTACCGCTAACATTTTGATAACAGTTATGAATTGACTGACTTCTACAAATAATTTCTTCGAAAACCTCAACCAGGCTCACATTCTTCATAAACGCAGTCTTCACAGCTCTTCCTATCGACCTGATCGGCGCTGCATGTTTAATTCGGCAATCAAAAAATCGGCGAATAAATAGTGTTCTTCCATTTGTCACTCGTTAGATCAATAACGATTTTATTACTTCAATGATATTATTTATGTAAAAGTATTTTGTATTATTATTATTATTATTATTATTATGTGATTATTACTGATTATTAGTACCTACTTGTTTTACCTAAAATTTATCGATCATTATCCCTTTATAATTTTAAAACACACATAATATATATATATATGTACATATTATATCGTTATATTTTATCTGTAATCCTTATAAATTATTATTCATTACTTTAGTATTTGTCAGAGTAATTGGTTCTGATTCCCATTTTATGTTTTATAAGTTTTAATTATTGTTATAATTTTTTTATTGAAAAAGTAGAAATTCAAATTCAATAACTTACTAGTAATTAACTAATTAAAACGTAATATTAAATGATAAAAATATCAAATATTAAGACAAGATTTAAGAATTTTATTTTGTAACTTATTTTAATATACATACCTAATGCCGTATTTTCCTTGATATCTTCACTGGGGGTGCACAATAACTGTTAATATTAAGTTTTATTGCAGTATTGACTTTCTCGTTTTGCTACTTAAATGTATCATATTATATTTGGATCTTGGAAGTGGGTTCGCTCAATATTTATGAATTTCACAATTTATGACTCCAATGTTTATTTTTATTTGAAACGTAACCTAGTTTACTATAAAGTGACACAGTTGTCGTGTTTTGAGATAATCCATAATATTTAACAACAACAACAACATCCGTGTTTTATTCAACATAATGTATCTTAGTTTGAATAATGAAGTTTGAACAGTGGAAAGTCGGTTTTCTCCATTAATTATGAGCACAAAATTAAACATCGATATTATTTAATTGCGATACACATACTTGTCTTATTAATTAAATAATCCAGTTTCTATCATTAAAATTAATGACACAGTTGGATCCTCAATATTTTGAAGTTAGCATTAGACTTTCAGTTTTATTATCACTGTTTATTCTAAATAACTGTTTGTTTGATGTTGTGTTTCAATTGCAGCCTGCTAGTCTTATCTGAACTTTCAAATTTTCAAATTTCCAAGATTGAGATAAAAATAAGGATGTTGGATTAATATATTTATAAATTAAATTAATAAAAGTGTTTCGAGTTTATTGTAACCGATCTCTATTATTCATAACCTTCATAAGTAAAAATAAATAGTTAATTAATAATTAATTGGTAATTTACACAAAGTTATATCATATGAAAATAATACTGACATGCCAATTAACATTCTGCGTTTTTGCTTTTTATTGTTTCATTTTACAAGAGTTATTTTGGTTTAATTGTGACCTTTTCTAAGTAATTATTATATTACTTTTATCGATAATAATTTCAAGCAATTGTTCATGAAAAGGAAATTTCAAGAGGAAATAATATTTTTCTGATAAAACATCGATATAATAAAAGAAGTTATTCTAAATATTAAAATATGAAGAAACACCTTTTCTACGCAATTGGCCATATTCAAAAAGATATGCACAAATAAATTGAAACGTTCATTTTAGGTGCATTTTGCTTATTACCACCTGATGATTATGTTGATTTAAATTTATGGATCTTTTATACAGTATTAATACAATCATTACATACAAACAATTCCATATATTTGGTTACAAAATATTATCACAAAAGTGACAATAAAACTGCACCTTGGAATGAATGCCATACTTAAATTAAAATGTACCAGTTTGAAGACAAATCTTTGAAAAGTGACACATTTAGCTTCTAATAATATTACCATAATACCAATTTCCATAAATATTAGACTATTTTAATCTTTTAAATTGGGCATATCTCATACGATTATAGAAATATAGTATATTCTCATAAATAACAATTGAACAACAGATATAATATAGCATAGCATTATGTTAAGTTTTAACTAGATAAAGATTCAAACTATATTTTATTTCAAACCTAACGGTTTAACGCCTTAAATAAATGAACATTATTTAATATAGTCACACTTTGAAAAAAGGGTAATTCGTAAATTAAAAACAACAGAATCGCAAAAATGAAAGTCAGAAAACTTGATTAAATACAAATTATTAAAATATTGTTGTATAGACGCATTATACGTATAATTTTGCTTTTGATCAAATATTATAAAAAGGAACCGAAAATTCATGCTAAAATATTGGATATTAAAAATGCACACTATAAAGATCAAAATGCGCGATATAAATGCCTAGAAAATTCATTATAATCTTAAAAAGAACAAAAAACTAGTAACAATTCATGACTAATACATTTTTACTGATTTATACAAAAGTTCGCATGAATATACTAGTCATTTAAAAAAACTGAATATTAAGAACACAAATATTACACTTTTGCAGATAAAGTTAATTTTTATTTAGTTTGTATTCTTATATTTTTTATTTTAATGAACTTTCTAACTAGAACTCGTAGACTCGTACATACCTATTGATCGATATTATACGTATTTTTAAATTACGTCCAGCATTGTAATATTGAATTCTTGACTTCATGTTTTATACATAAATGTCATCAAATGCTAAATTATGTATCTAATGAGTATATCCTTTCAATATTGTGTCTTTGGACTCGTTTCTCTTCTTTCATTTTTGCGCTATATTGTCGTTTTTATTAGTTTATTTTTTGGACAGATTTTGTTTTAGTATTGATTATTATAGTATATTTGAGTTGAGTGATTTACCTACCATAGAGTAAAAATACTTCAATATAAACAATTATCAGTAACTTTTAGTAGTATTATTTATGAATAGTTATTATAAGTTACTATAATAATTATTATTAGTCTACGGAAATTACTACATTATTTACTTCCAATTAATGAAAAATTAAATCTAATAAAGTATAAGATACGAGTATATCAATAAGCATAATATGTAGTTAACAAATTGAAAATTGCTAATACTTTAAGAAGTATTGATTCATATCCGTGTAAATATATCCGTGTAAATTATCAAGAAAAATATCAACAAACAACTTTTTGTTTCCACTGTGATCCTTGAATCTTAATGTGATTTGATTTTTTACTTTAATAAATCAAGTTATTTATATATTTTATTTAGTTTGCTTAAAATGCTTTTCTTGTGATTTTTACAAACAAGCAAAGTTCCCTGTTTGGTTTGAGGGAAAAATATTATTAATACTATACATAATATAAAATAGTTATAAATGTTTAAAATACTACAAAGTTATTTTTAAGTTTCTATTTTCTTTAAGTCTATATAATCGCGTCACTAACATGAAGTATTAAAAAATAATATATTAAGACGGATCAATAAAATCATATTACAAAAACTTTGCGTATATTATTAAAAGGCGAAAGAAAAAATGGTGACATATTCTTTTATTTTAAATATATATTTTTTATCCTAAGGCTCAAAATAATATTGATTAGATTCTTAGAAAATACTGCGTTTTGGAGATGTATTTTGAAAACGTCAATGTTAACAGTTTTTTAATATTTTTAATATTATATACAAGAATGTCATATCTGTATAAATGATACATACTTTTAAATGTGTATTAAATATTAATATGTGTCTGTAAATAAGTAAACGCATTTATTAAAATATGTTCCATTTGATGCCAATTTTAAATGATATAACGTTTGTCTATTTATACTCGTATGTGTAAATATATTCCATGTTTTTCAAGTTGCACATTCTTTCTAAAAATGAATAATAATATTTCATATATTAAGTAAAATAAAAATTTATAATTTAATTATCTATCAAAGTTTAAAAAACAGTACAAATATATCGTATTTAACATTGAAAAAAAACTAATCTTCACTTGTGAGAATGAAATCTAAAAATACCAATTTAACCTTTGTTATCTTTAAAAATAAAATCTTAAGTTTACCTTTTAACGGGAATAATACATAATATTGGAATTACAAATATTTAATTTAATAAATATATAACAAAAATCATATTGCTTCTCTCAAATATTGTTTATATTGGAATTATATCACATCAATTTACAAAACTTAAAATGCATAATTTCAAGCATATAGTAAGTAAATCATTATTATAATACACAAATAATAAAAAACAGATAATTAATTAAATTTCTTCTGCTAATTTTCAAAGCATAGGCAATAGACAGAAGAAATCTGGTGCTTAAAAAGTAAATGCAAATACATAAATATATACGCGTATTACACAACATGTTAAAACCAATTTCCATTATGCACTACATCTCCTTGGGTACAATATACGGTTGTGTTATTCAAATACATGTATCCTTATTTAAGTCAACGAGATTTGAAAGCGCATCCTTTTTCTCCGAAAGTAAAAGAAGGCAAGGGGAAGATGCAAAATTACATGTTTACATAGTTGCCAACCAGATGGTGGCGAATACACTAGGCGATTACACGGGATGAAAACCGCTTTTTCGTCTACATATTCATTGTTGATAGTCACTCCTTTAGAGTGTAAACATTTGTGGGATTTAATTCATTTTGAATTTATGCGTATACACACATGTGATATCTGATGAGAACTCTATGTATGTGTGTGTGTATGTTTTAGGTCTGGGTTTATCCCGCCTTTAAATGAAAGAAGAGGCGGAGGGAGAGTATTTTAGGGCATTTCGATTATCATCGTGTACTGAACAAGGGTGGTATTAAATTTCTAGAGATACCTGTAGTCTAAACAAAATCAATCCCGTTTCAAAACGATTTCATCTTTTTGGTAACAATTTGATACTTATATTTATACAGGCATGCGTGTACATAGAGGAGTAAAGATAAATAATATAGAAAAAATACTTTTCATTGAAAGTTAAAATCTCAAAATATTACGTGAATACTCTATGTTTTTGAAAAGGATATCTATATTTAAAAGCTTAACTTTATTTTATATTTACTTTCTTTATTTACTATTATTTACTTAAATTTATTATTTACTTTACTTTATTTCTTTATTTACCTATTACATTAGATAAAATATAAATTACGATTTTTTATTACAGCTTTGTCGCTTTTATCATAATATATTAAAACGAAACTTATTATTTATGAAAATTGTATTTAATTATTATTTTATTATATTATTTTTTTTTGCAATATATTCTAAGGATTTTGAATAAAAAACAAACAAACAATTAATAACTTTCATTTAAATAAAACAAGCTTCCGTAAAAAGATATAATTATGGAATGAAAAAATTGCGCTAGTTAGTAATTTAAATATATAAATTACTTTTAGATGTAATTTTCAAAGTTACATTACTCCATTATTCAAAATTCCAAACCAAATTATCATTATAAATCGATAATTAAAACTATTCAGCAAGTACATGTAGTACTTTCATATTTTATGACGCATCCGGTAGAAATATTGCCGTAAGATTCTAACCAACTTTTTTATTTGTTTGCTTGATGTATTTTCTTCCAAAAATAATTCGATAGACTCACGCCTTCCAAATGATATATATTATATTTTCATAAGAAGACCGTACTTGAGTCAATACTACGACACAAAACACGATAACCGAGGAGGAGGAGACCTCTTCAAACTCGATAAACTTCTCGGAATATATTACGCAATCATTATTGGAACTGTTTGTATTCGATAGCACTACGGGGCTAGCGTAAAAGCCTACATCTAACAAATCTTACATTGATACATCGAGATCGACTATATTATAGTAAAGATAGCAAAGGCGCCAGCTTACTAAATAAGCGAACGAAGTAACTCTCTAATACACTTCACTTAATTCCCAATTTCGTTCCCCTAATCCGCTGAATGTTAAAGAAAAAGTGGCTGAATTCTATTTATTCTCCCATCCTCTTAATATTCTAGTTTCTTGTATATGTATGATATTCGTACAAATAACATATAAAATTGAATGTTGCGTAACATTCCTCTTATTAGAAAACATTTGATGTATTTGTCGTATGTACATTTCACGAAAAAAGTCTATTTTGAACAGTACGCATTGGGATTTTCATTAAATGCAAAAACAGTGAAATTACACCTTTATATTAATTCTATAAAACATACTAAAATACGTGTTTTATTATTTAAAATTTGTTTTATCAAAAGTTTGAGACGTGAACATTCAAATTTTTAAATTAAATATTCTTTCAAAATATGGATATATATATATATTATATGATATGGTTTATTTGAATGTTATACAAAAACTAATATTGAACTAAATTCTATAAACAGTGTAATAATTTATTTTGATACAAAATTAATAATTTTGTTAAGGGGTGCATTGAAGAGCCCCTCTTCCGCGTTTTAGCTGATGATCTTCCCTCCCCGGGATATGCATGCAGTAGGGTTAAGATTAAGCAAAATTAATCCTAGATATCAATAGTCTAATATTGCACATACATATATTTAGACTGAAAATATTAATCTCATTAATATGCAATTAAATATAACTTAATTAATTAAAAAATTACACGACTGTTTAAACGCACAAAAACACAACAAGAATCAATACGTCTTCGATCTATCTATCATGCTATCACAATAGGTTGATCTAAATGTACACATTTTTTTAATATTTGCATGTAGCCTCCTTTTTAGAAACACAGCGTTAAATTGACTTAGATTTTGTTTTTGTCAACCGTCAACAGCTATTAAATTGTTCTATTCCATATTTTGACAGCCTGGTTTAACGACTTCAATGAAAACTTTTTAAGAGTTCACGTTCTATTAGAAACCAAAAGATCAGGAAATCAACATCAGTTTCAAAATCTCTTCAATATCATATACTTGACATGCTTCAGTGACATGCTACATCCAATTTATGTAGCTACCTGCTTGAGGTTATCCCAATATTATCGGAGTTTGGGCTAAAATCTGAGAGTCCATATTGCTATAACAGCTTATATGTGGACTGGCTTGACTATCAGATTGTGTTACTGGGAAGGACTAAAAGGGGATCAAGTTTGGTTTATGTTCGTGCGATCCTTGTCTACTGTCAATCAAACTTATTTGGAAGTTGATCCAAAGTGACAGTTGAAAGTTGTGGAAGGGAAAGGAAAGGAACGTTTAGTAAATTTTAATTCATCCGTAATTCTTAATATTTTAACTATACATTATGTTTCGTACTTAAACTGTGAAACATTTTTCCTAATCGGAAATATATTTGCTAAGTTATGCGCAAAATTAAGACCCCATTTAAAAGTTAATTGTGTAATAGTTAAAATGCTATAAATGTTGTGAATATTAATTATGATCAGTCAATTATGAATATAATTATTTAAATGGTTGATAAATCTACAACGATCCCAATTAATAAAATTATGCCAATTTATACTGATATCAAATGATTATTATTAAAGAAATAAAATGTAATCTAATATTTAAAATAGTTCATGTATGTAATGAACTGATCCATTAAAATTCTTTAATTAAAAACACTAATTTGTGATATGAATTTAGACACAGTAATGTTTTAGCCGCGGGATTATTATGGTTTGTTTGTCGCTATGAATTATCATTTACAAATTAATTATACTAAATAATATTTCAATAATATAATACACTTACCATAATGATTCTAATCAATTAACATATAATGTTACTATGATATAATTGTTGTTAATATATTCGTATTATTAATAATAATTATGATATTAATTAATTAATTGATTTTTAGTAATCATGCCTCTGAATTGCTAACCATTCCGCGGCGCTAAAGTAAATGACTTCCTTATTTGATAGTTTGTATTACAAAGCAGACGATAACAAAAAAAGAAAAGATTAATTTAATAATTAGTTCACTTCATTAATAGTTAATAATAGTAAACATTAATGTTTTAAACTGCATAAATTGGATGACCATATTTTTGTGAGAATTTATTGCTATAACTATTTAATTATACTTATTTGGTATTAATTTATTATTATAAATATAATATGTTTAATTAAAATGGTCGAAAAATAAACTTTCATAACTTAAAACGTAATAAACATATACATACAATAAGTATTATAATATAATATAATATTTAATAACTGTGAAATAAGCTAAAATAGTATGAAAGACTTAAATTTTGTGTAGATTCTTTTTTAAATCCGAAATGTAATTATAATTTGTCATAGTATGATTGTTTGCTAGTTGATTGTTTGTTAACACCCGCCATCCTTTTTGCTGTGATTTCTCTAAGAAAACTTATTTGTTGTTCTTTGGTGAAATATTACATAAAACTAATAAGTATTTGAATCCAAGTTTTGTCGATTTTAAAAGAAATATACATTTTTTATATAAAAAGTATGTTTTGCTATTTTATTACAAAGAGGTGCATTTTTAGAGTGTGGTCACGTGACCACCACAATGATCCCCATTTTGGATTCACAACAATAAATATAGCGCTAAAAATGAGAAAACTTTATCTTGGGAAAAAGTCAGGGAAGCTTACATTGCACCATTGCTCCATTTAAAATCCCAGAAAGGATATGGGAGCCTCGGTATGGATGGAGTTGATGATATTTGACAAACCTATACAGCATCAAGAATGTTTGCACGCCAATCATTTTGACACGTATTAATAAATAACGCATTAACAGAATACGAGTTCAATGAGTGTTTATATGTGATTAGTTGTAAAATTGTGTGAATTAAATTTTAAATTAATTATTTCATATGAATTCCTTACTCACTATCGATTACATATTGCTTTTTTTCTTACATTTGAATATGCAATATAATTTAATTCATTTATTCAAATTAATCAAATTATATATTTACAATTTTAGAAAAGTTTCTGGAGAATTTATCATCCGGTAAATAAATATACATGTGTTTCACTAATCCTAATCATATACAAGCAAGATATTTCTACATGACGCATGATTTAAATAATCATAATTATATATAATATTAGATATAATTTTATCATATAGAAATTTGTTATGGTCATAATAAGTGTAGTTAATGCTTTAAATAATACATAACTGCATCTAAAGTACTGTTCAATTAAAGAACCTATATATGTATATAATTTTTCATAAAAAAAAATTATACTATAAACCAATAAAATTAATGTTACAGCATAATATACCATACGTTTAAGAGTATTTACAAAAATAAAGTTTTTATGACAGGCATAATATTCTGTTACATATATGCATCTTTAAGATATTTTTCTGATATATCTAATAGAAAAGAAACTACTCTTTAGACAATATTAAATTTCATCTTCGGTGGTCTGCTGATTTGGGAGATCTGAAAAGCAAATATAATTATATTAAAGTACAAAATCAGTGTATGATACATATTTCAAAACTACATACTATTCATATATAAGGTTTCATATTACTACCATCATATCTCTTTACTTCTTAGTCTAGATTATAATCTAATAACGTTAGGAACATGATCAGAATTGAACAAATTAGTTTACAGATGCAAACAAGATAAGTATCAATACGCTACATGACAAACTTAGTATATTGCTAAAGTATACACCCAATGTTATACTAATTAGACCTAATTGCCTATTAGTTATTTACAAAACTATTCTTATTAACAAAGTCTCCTTCGCGGAATTTCTTCCCAGTAATGCAATGCTGTGTTATGTAACACTGATTTATAAAATGCAGCTTGGAAACAGGGCAGCCCAAGTGATGCCAAGAATTAACCAAGAAAACTGTAATTGACAAGAACTCTTTCAATTTAGTCTCTTAACAGCTGTCTTACTCAGCGGGATAACATTTTAACGAATTTCAAAGAAAGGTTGTCGTTTGAATCTATGAGTGTAATCGAATGACAGAATACAACATATTATATTGACAGAGTCCTCGTATCCTTTTAATAGTTAACAAATTAATTTCTCAAGTATATTTCGTGTTTCTAGGAGCCTATAATACTATATTTGTCATATCTTAAATTGGAAACAAGCAAGGCTATAATAATCTATAATAATCTGTAATAATTTAGTCGCGTTTTTATTTTATTTTTCTCGTATAACCGAAATTGAGGAAATTGTTCCCTACAGAACAACTTTTTAGGCATCACAACACGACTCATCATATATCAAAGGTCTTTTTTATTGTAATTTATATAAAATATTTCTTGTATCTTTGCAAAATATCAATACATATTTTTTCATTTAAGTTTTTACATGAAGTTAATAGCAATATTTTAAATATGTTATATAAGTGAGCACGAAAGTATTGCAAGCTTAATGAGTATTCAACTGAAAATTATAGACAAATTTAATGCCTTAGAAAATTATAAATAAGGGCATTATATTTCAAAAATGACAAATATTGTCCTAATTTAATCATAGAAGAAATTTTATTTTCCATTTATTGCTTTTCCAATAAACATTTAAAACATTAATATTTTTAAATGTTCTGCAGGGTACGTCGCATTCTACAGTTTTTCATTTCTGTAAATGACAAAGATTGTTAATCTTTGTTAAGCTGTTATAAAACAGAATAAATGTTATTTTACTACAATTGAATGAAGAAAAATAAAAAAAGATGAATCTCTGTAATATTATTTTATGTGTATGCTAATTAACTGATTAACGAATTTCCTTGGAAAATCCATTTTATAGAATATGAAATATTTTTTAAATTGCTAATGCAATATACATATATATTTAGAGGACAAAAATGTTATACATTTTTAAAGAAACGTCTTAATTGAAATAATTAATACAAAAAATATTTTGTTCGTGTAAAATATGTATATTATATTTTTAAATATAAGTAAATCATTAGTCGACTATCAAGTAACAGTAAGGGAAACTTTCAATAAATAATTCCAAACTGTAAAGGAAAAGTAACAAAAGAAAGAATATTAGATAATGATGGAAATGGGTAATTTCACCATTTAAAAAATTTAAGACGGTGAAATGCGACGAACCCGCTTTATATGAGTCGATAAATAACCGGCATAATTTCTCTTAAAATTGATATACAAAAGGTATAAGATTTCTTACGAAAAGTCACAAATAGGATACTATACACACAGCGAAGATTTTGTAATTGAGTTAAATTAGAGTGCATGAATATATTGTTATTTCTTATTTCAGTCGAGATCGCTTCCTCTGTGTGTTAATGAGTAAGTTAACTCTATAATATTAATATACCATAACCCCATTGTCTTTGGAAGTCTATTCTGTGGAGACTATGCAGTAAATTTCCCGCCCACCTTTGCCCCATTTTCAAATGAAAGAGCACTAAGGTCAACGCAACTTCCCTAAATATGACGTACACTCTATAGCAAGCCTTCCGTCCTTTGGATTAACAAACACACCTTGTTAATATTGTCTAAAACTCTCTGGCCCTGCCAGGGGTGCTTAATATACAAGAACAGGGATTTGAACTTAGTCCCGTCTTACGGGAATATAGACGAGGAACGTAAGCTTAAAACTAAGCATATATAATTTTTATCGCCAAAAATGGCAAAAAGCTGGTTAGCTACAGACAATTTTAAAAGATATAAATTCATTCAAACCACA
>JAYRBW010085226.1:0-22569 GCA_036023295.1 Invenusta paracnida
ATAATGTCTAGCAGGTAGAAATACCTGTTCTGTTTGTAATAATATCCCAATCGGCTTGACACTACTGCTATCTTAAGTAGTAGTAGATGTGAAGATCCGTTAATAAAAAAAAAAAAAAAAAAAAAAAAGTTGGGACTAAATCTCAAGGGAACCTTATCTTAACTAACATCTGTTTATCTTTTATGTATTTCGGTACTTTCCCTTCGTGTTATACGTTTATTTATTTGGGAATTAATAAACATTTTACTTGTTACTTAAACTTAAACTTACAATGAATGGATAATAGACTAATAATAACCATTAAAATAAAAAGCGAAAACATCATAAATGGTAGCGACATGTTTCGTGTATTACAAAACACACTCTCAGGTATGGTAAATAAATATTACAGTTTACAGTTTACAGTTTAGAGATATAATAAATAGTGATTACAATTATTATTACCGTTAGACAGATATATCTATATATGAATTATGTGAGTACAATGAAAACATTTGTAAGAAAAATGAATCCCCAATATTTTTTTTATTTTTTGTAATACATATATTTTACAACGTTTTGAGGAAAACGTCCTACGAGAAGTGACAAAAATTATTTTGATTAAAGTTGTCCTTATATAAAAGCTACCAAATGCTAGTTGGTGTAGTCTCAGAGTTAAGAAGCAAAGTCATGCCAGCTGGTGACATCGCCGAAATATCGAGACATGAATCGTTTGAATGTTTCTTGTAGGAGAAGGTTGATGGAGAATGACTTTTGAAATGGACTAAAATATAAATTATACGAGCTTTGGCATAGGAATTCGAAAATAAGACAAGCATAGTTGATGTTACTGGAGAAAATGCATAAAACAAGTCTTGAATATTGTTCTCTTGAAGGATGAACTACCGAAGGGCTTCAGAATCAACTTCAACGGACAGTTTCTGAAGTGCTCTTTCAATGTCGTAGAATCAAATAGTGCTCAATGAACTTCTGTGGGTTTCGTAGTCACTATCATTTAATATTATTTCTGTTTTTACTATGTAAGGCAGTTTATGCTATTGCGATGTATTAATTCAATGCAATTTAAAGTTGTAATCAATAAAATTGCATCGAAATCGATTTTTATATAAAAAACAATTATTTTTCTATCCAACCAAATGCTCACTATATGCATAACCCAAGTCTGCAATATTCACATATGTACATATAAATATTAATATACATTTTATTTGGAATATTAAAGAAGTCCATCTCGTGGATTGTCTTCGCACACTATAGTATTTGTCCATCAGTTCTAAATTCGTGCCACCACTTCTTCATCACAGGGGGAGAATGCAATGAATTCATTCGGCGGTGAAGACAACTGCGAAAATTTCCGATGGATTTTTAGGGATATTATTGTTTGTCTCAACAAAGCATTAAAATCGGCGATCTTCAAACGTGGATTGCATGTTGATAATATTCACCAAAGCGCAAATAACACGGATCTATTAATGTCCCGCATCATGAGCACAGTTCGAATGTTACAGTCTGCCAACTTCACACTTGAGTAGAGCTGCTCACATAACAAGATTTCTGTACCTACATGTGCGCCTATTTTTCACTAACATACTCGCGTTACATTTAACTAACCAAATCGCAGTGCAGGCAAGTATTATTGCTCCTATGTTAACACATTAATAAGAATTATTCTTCAAAAAGAATTTAGTCTGACACGCGTCACCATTTACTCAATTTATATATGTTGATAATAATTATTACTACGAAATTAACAATTTCAAAATATTTATTATCATCAAATATAAAATTGTATGTTCATCGGATGTAAAATGAAGAAATAAGGCGATAACATTAATTGACATAGTACGTAATTCAAACTGTACATATTGACTTTAAATTAGGTATCTAACAGAAATTCTTGAATTTATAGAAAACATTAACCTGGAATTTAAACTACGTATATGACTGCATTTATTTCTGTCTCATAATAATAATAGTATTTATGTCTAATATGGCCTCAAAATCTGATAAAAGCTATTCAGAGAGGTTGGCGTTCGAATTCAATAGAGCATAAAAACAGAATGCAGTTAATTGGATCCTCAAAATAGGTAATCTCCAAATTTCCCGCGTTAAATTATTTTCGATTTTTTACGGCTTTTTTCGATTTTTTTTAACGTTTTTTTAATAAGAAAAACATAAATTTCCATAAGTATTTATAAGTGTTACAACAAGAAAAATTATAGATGTATCACAAGTAACATTATACATGAATCACAAGTAACAAGTAACAAATCAGAAATCGTAATAATGTTTAATCCAATACAGGATATTTCCGAAAAAGTTAGTTTGTATAACGCGGCGCCAGAGAAACTGCTGGAGATGTGTAAGGATTAATAGATAAGTATTGAGTATTTTACTTTAATTAATTATTTTACTTATTAATTTAAGTATTTAATACATTAAAATAAATTGTAAAATAAAAACAAAAAATAATTAAAAAAAACATTAAAAAATACATAAAAAAACGTTAAAAAAAGCTAAAATAATTTAATGCGGGAAACTTGGAGATTACCAAAAAAGTTAGGTATCCTAAAAGAAAAGGCAATCCTGTACTTTAGCATCCAAATTATTTCATTGTATTTCCAGTAAAATTTTATGCTAAATAAACAAATAGTAAATTTAAAATGAAAATGTTGTATTTAATGTTGTGAAATTAAAGGGTTTTATATAAAAATAAATCATATTATAAATGATTAATTGTTAAATTAATGTTTGAACTACTTGAAAAAATTAGTCAATATATTTATAGGTTATCTCCAACTTTCCTGTGTTAAATTATTTTTTTGCTTTTATATATATATATATATATATTAATAGAATATTTTGGCATAGCTGCCTATGAGTCAACCGAGTCAATTGACTCGGTTGAGAGCTCCTGGGATCTCTTATTTTACTGAAAAATGTCACCCAGACAGCATAAAAAAAGATTTTAGAGGCCTTTTCCTGCATTCTAGGTTATAAAATCATAAAAAAAATAATTGCAGTGCCAATCAATTTATAGGCTACGCTGCTCACATAGCCATGAGCACCCAGGAGATTGGGGTGGGGAGGTGACTCACTGTTTTGACTCAGTAGAATTTTGTATCTAGCTATGCCAATGGACTATTCTACAACTTTAGATATTGTATATAATCCAAATATTTTTGTAATTTTTTTTATTGTATACTGTTTAAGCATAATAGTAAATTACAGTTAAAACATAACCATGGTCCATATCAAAATGTCACATAGTCAAAATATACCCATGTCAAAACAAAACCTGATAGTGATAGTGATAAAAACTTACCCAAGTTTAAAATTAATATAAAATCAATTGTAAAAACAATTGGGTCTTGTGTCACAAGACCCAATTGTTTTTACAATTGATTTTGTAATAATATAAGTTATGTTAATAAAATACATAAAAAACTGAAAAAAAAGCAAAAATAATTTAATGCAGGAAACTTGGAGATTACACTTAAGTCTTTGGTAATACTAATATGTTTTGACTTTGGTGTATTTTGTCTTGCCCTTGGCTATAACTTATGTTTTGACACAGTTATATATTGTGTTTGTACATACAAACCTTTGTTTGTTAGTCAACTTGTTGTATAGTTACCCTTTCTTTCTCTTTTTAATTTCCCCCTTTTTTCTGGTTAAATGACTAGATTTTGACGGTTGTTTTAATTTTATCAACTTATAAATTATGATATTGACTTTATACCATGATGGCACTACTAACTTTGGCTGAAAATGTTGTATTTAGGTATAGTGCAAATAAGAAAACTTTTTTTAACATCCAGTAACCATTGCCATTGGCCTTACAATTGGCAGTTCCAGTTACTTCTTGTATATCACAAATGAATTTAGTCACCTACATAACTACATTTACAACATCCTATTCCTATTCCTACTAGTACTTATTACTATTCTAGTACGTTAATTAGTACCCTTATTTAGTCACATAGTGTGTCTACCACACTATAAATAAGTTAATTTCCAGGGATTTTAATAGTGCTATTTCAAATAGTGCCAACCTTAACCTATATTATAGATATGTACTTAATTTGGTGATAATGATTATATTATTGAAATTCATTGTCGCACTGATGATGATTTCATATTGTAATGATCCCCAAACCCTTTTGATACCAGAGGCTTTAATACTTTGAAGGGGATTATATCTTTATTCAAAATCATAATATACCATTCTTATGTTATATATATTTTTGTTACTTACAGTTATTATTAATATTATTGGGTAATACTAATAAACCTTACATTTGACAAAATTTAAATTATTTCAAGGGTAACGTATTTAAACCGACATAAATAAAAAATTTAATAACTTCATCATAGAAAAGAGTAAAGTCAACGAAAAAATAATAATAATATCGTTTTATTTACTCCGTGAATAAAGGGATATATTAAATCAGATTTATTAGCCTTGACACACTAGACCATTCTATTGAAACGTTGAATTGTTAATAAGTGATAACAACAAAGATTGATTTACACATGGATATTGAATAATATTTGACGATAATCTATATAGGCACTATTTATCTACTCAATATTTTTATCACAGTAAATATTCATTACTCTCTTCAGTTTAATGATCACTGTTTAACGAATAATTTAGATGATTATATCATTCGATATCTATAGTTTTATATTAAAAACAAAGATATTTATCATTTGTTTAATTATAATTATAATTTAATTGTTAACTATATTATAAATAAATACCGATTTACTTTATAAAAAATATTTTGATGATATCTATGGCATCTATAAAATATATATCAAGATAGCTGGAAGACGTGCATATCCTTGTGTCGTATATTAATGAAACAATGCACAGACACCTTATTTACATAAAACCACATTTCAATAATTATTTTGTTTTTTTCAACCCTTTTAGATTGTCTATAGAGGACTCATGGTTACTATTAAGTTATAACTAGTTTTATTTAAATCTTAAATATTTTGGGAGTAGGTAACTATTTAACTGATATAAATAAATATTTTTTACAATAACGAATTTTATAACTACATAATATCGTAAAGAAGCTAATTATTGTGTCCTCATAATTACGACTATGAGTAATACATACTATAATAAATCAGATTTACAAGCCTTGAGACATCAAATAATTCTAATAAAACTTTAAATTAAATGATGAACATAAACTTTTGTATAATCTTTATTAACAAATGTCAATGAAAAGGATAATATATTGATTACGGGTGATGCATTATGTATTACATATATATGCAAGAATAGCATTAAGAGATGTATATTTCTAGAGAAATAGTGCAAGAACAAGTCTGGGATATCTAATTTCAGATTTATATTTTAATAACATAAAATTACGACTTTAGTTTTTCATTGAAAGATATTACAATATTTTTTTTGTAATTATTCGTTTTCTTTTGATGTTTCATTGCATGAAATAATAATTTTAAGGCTTTAAAATTAAATGTAGGTGCCTAATAAAACATTGCTGCTTATAGATAACTTTATTTGTTCTTTTTGGCGATGCCTTACAAGACAACTTCGTTAGATATCTCTAGCTGTTAAGGCATATTAGTTGAATAATACATGGAATTATTTAAATAAATATTTATGATTATAAAGATACAGCAAAGCATCCGCAAGGTTTTAAGATGTGTGGATATAATTGAGACTTTGAATGTCATTTTGAGCCCTAAGCAATGTCCAAATCAAAATCATTTATAACAAATGTTTAATACGTACGAAAATGAAGTACAACAAAAAAAATTATTTAGTTTACCATTCAATTTTTTACATTAATTAAGGGAAATTTTAATTTAAAAAATAGTGATGTTTGCTAATCCAAAGATTTTAATGTTTACAATTAAACAAATGCAAGACTTTGTATCGAAAAAATAACAAAGTCCACAAGACCCAAGGATTTTTTTATATAAGAGCAGCTATTTGTTTTTACTGTATAACATTTCCGATACGATTATTTACAATTTTTTTCCTTTTCTTTCAATGAAACACTATTTTAAATGTTACTTCCAAATGTTTACTAAAATGGACTTTTCATGTGTCTGTGTAGATACAACAAAATAAATACAGATAAGAAATATGAATATAATGAATTTTTAAGAGGCATCTTTATCAAACATTATTTTATACAGTACATAATACAGATATTTATGGTAGAAGATAGTTGTCATTGACGCACATTTATTGCACATAATAATACATGATAAAACAACTGTTTGGGTATAAAAGCTCTTCAAACCGAAAGTATTTACCTACAATTATGACAATGTACAGACGAAAAGAATTATCAGCATTTGCTGATGTAGTCAATGGATGGGCACAATCCTATGAATGCATTATTTTAAAGGAAAGCATCAGGCATGATTTTACATAAAGCTTAGGATAAAGTTTTTGAAGACCAATTAATATCCAGCATACGTACATATGATGCATACAGGATAACCAATTTCGATGATATCTAAAACGATTAACACGATTATGATTAGAAAGTTAACTAATATTTTTAAAAGTATTGTCAGATTAAGTGATAAAAGCAATATACCTAATGCATCGGGTTAACGAAAGCCATTAAATATAAAGTGTACAATTAATATATTCAAGTAATCGAATTTTGCAGATCCTTTAAGTGGAAAATTGTAAACCTATTGCTCAAATAGGCAAACTCAGACTGCTGAATGTCGTGGAGAGTAGATGGAAAAGGATAGTTAATAAATTCGAACGAAGAAAGAAATAGTTGAAATGAGACATTTATGTTTCATTTTCATAAACGACTGAATAAAAGATAGTCTTTATCACACGTTAATTATGAATTTTAATTGGTTTTTCAGCAAGTGTATATCGTGGTCGTTTTGGTGGGAATTTGTGCTCTAAACCAAGCCAGGGTTTTACAGGAAGCGGGCTAACAATGCCTTGTTGTGGGGGAGGTGTGTTGAAAAGTTGCAGACGTACGATTGTTTCAACATCTTCAGGAAGATAACTAAGTCGAGTTGAGATAATCGCAAAACGCCATTTATCGAATTCCTTTTCAGGAACATCTAAACGACGTCGAATTCGTTCTCTAACCGCCGAAAAAGCTTCACCATCTCGAATTTTCAGAGTAAATGGTGTACCGAAAGTAGTGAAAATATCCCTATGAAAATGGGCAACATGAATGACAGTTTCATCCTCAGCTACTGTAAGTTCATCAAGGGGAATTTCTTCAACGCGTAAAACACGATTAGCAGAGGCCGGAATTTGAGATAATTTCAAATCACCTGGGAAATCTTGAGTTAGCTTCGAACTGACAACCTGTAAAAGAAAGTAATATACTTTTCTATAACACAACATATAAAAATATTGACACTGACAGGTGTAAGTGGCCATAAAAAGATTTTATTTTAGAACTAGTTTAGTATTCGACATATTATAAACATACACTTATACATTAAATACCCTTTCACACATAAAATAACTATTATAGATATATCAATATGACCGAGTGATTGTAAACAACGGCTTGTTGCAGCCTGCTCTGCATTATAGGTACCTAGTTAACAGTGTGAGCATAATTACATCGATTCTCCACTGAAATTTGAATTCTTGAAATCAAATTAGAAATAGTATGTTTCAATGGGGAATATTAGTATCTTATAGCGGAAAATAGAAATTTACCGTTATTTTTTATAGCTGATAGATAGACACTGACGATATTTGGTATAGCAATCAACTATAAGATTATTCATTATATATTATACATACATATATAGTTGTCATTGGAGACTAGATGTTGTGGATTTTTCAACATATGAAATAATTTTTTCCAATTGTGAAATATTGTTTTAACAGTATAGTTTCCTTTTAAGTAATGCTTCAACATACGGTTAAGTGTTTGTTTTAAAATCTAAATATGTAAATACATTTTATTTATATATTGTGTGAAATATTTGTTAAAATAATGACGATAATTAATATATATATATAGTTATTACCGATAAAATATACTCGGGCGACAGAACAAATTCGTCGACGTCAGATCAAATAGGGACGGCTGAGGTTTGAATTTTAATCGCATATTTTGTCTAATCAAGTGCTGACAAGATCACATTGCGTCCAGGCAATATCAACTGCTGATACGAAATGTATTGTACACCAAAATGTGTATATACTGGTTAAACAAATCAATTGAAATAAGCTATTTTAGAACTGGATCATTAATTCAACTAATAAAGCAATTTATATAAAATCAATGGTTAACTTTGCTGAGCGTTATTTTTTTAATGTATATTAACTACTACAATAATATTTTAAGAATTATAATGTTGCAATAATAATCTTATAATACTGTTAGAAATACACTCGTTTGGATGTCTTGGGTTAAATTACTTTATCACAGTATGCTGTATATTGGTAACTAGCTAACAGCGTAAGCAGAATTATACACAACGCAGTCACAGAAATTTGATTTTTAATATCAAGTTAAATTTGAAATAGTATGCAGCTCTGGGCAAGATAAGTACCTAGGTATCTAATAGCTGAAAGTATAACTTTCTATCACTTTTATAGCGGATGGATAAACGCACGATATTTGCTATAGCAATTAACTGTAAATTATATACTATTTTCATTTCTTTTCTATTATAGGCATAGGTAATCTAACGTTTAAAAAATACTTTATAATTTATTGAAGATGCTGTATAATTTATGTTGAAATATTGTTTTAAACGATGTTGTTTCAACACGGTTTATCTCTATGTTTTGCTTGAACACACGGTCAAGTGTTTGTTTTAAACTGTATTTTATTATACTTTGTACATGAATATCAAAACACATGTGAAATAATTTTTTAAATAAGGTGTGAAAATAAAGGCGATAATATAATTATTACTGCGTATTTCCACATGTGCGTGCTTGAAAATAAGAACCTATTGTACCCTATTATCTATTGACGTATATTAAATTAAATTTTGATTAAACAAAATAATATATATTTGTATTATGCATACCGTCCTAACATAATATGAAGCATTAATCTAAGACTGCCAGAATACATGTAGAAATAATATCAGTTAAATAAAATTATAGTTTCAGTACTTGATGTTGTTTGGACGAATTTGTTCTATCACCCGTCTATATTTGATTAAAGTAATATTTCTTTTTACATATATAGATAGTATAAAGTTTGCAAAATGAATAATTGATTGCTTACAATTTTATATATTTATAAAATGTATACCGTACAAACATATATAATAATGCATTAATCTAAGACTGCCTAAAAGAAATAACCTCAGTTAAAATATCGTGTTAGCATTTGATTTGACGAAATACGTGATTTTAAAATTCGAATATAAGCAGTCTCTATTTGATCTGACATCGACGCATATTTGATCGGAAAAACCTAAATTATAATAAACGGATATTTTAATATGTACGACTATTAACCTTGACTACCTATATGAATGTTTCGAGGAATACTTATTAAAATATACTAGATGTACATGCGAATATCAACTTTTATAAATGACACTATGCGTGTGTTTATAATTAGTATTAGCATATAGTCGGTTATAGTATTAGTTTATTACATGTCTGATATAGAACGAATTTAGTTTCATAAGTTAAACACTCAAAAAGACATTTTATTTAAGTAATTAAGCGGTTCTGTGACTGAATAACGTATGTAATAAAACTGAGTGTCAATTTGTGACTGTTTGAAGTAAATTAATCCAAATAAATAAATATAGCTAATCAATTTATTGTAATCCCTACCAATTTCAAAAATAAATTTTACAACAGAATACTAAATTACGAAATAAAAACCAAGTCAAGTTTAATAGATATGGCTTACAAAAAACTACAATACAACCTAAAATAGATAAAGTAAATCTGCTCCGAAAAATCTGATATTAATGATGGTCATGGAATACAAAAATAATCATTAATTGCAGGTTAGCCTTTGTTTAAATTAATACTTATCGTAAAATACTAATCCATAAAATTATTTATAATTACACTCCATGATTATAATTATTTTTAAATTCAAAAATCATGCATCTAAGTTAAAACTTAGATATTTAAATAACCATAAATTAAAAAAATTAAAACATTCTATCAGAAATGTATGTGAGCTTCATGAAAAATATGTTTTTGCAAATGATTATCCTTAAATTCGATGTTAAAGACGAAATTATAGTAAGGAAATACGCATATACAATGAATATACATATCATTTTTACACAAAAATATTGCTATGATAATCAAATGTTTTTTGTAATATTATATCACATTGTAACATTAAAAGCTAACACACTTTATAACGATAAGTTCAAATTATGAAACTAATTTTTTATTACAGATGGAAGATGAAATAAAAATTTACGATTAAAAGCTCAAAGTTATGCGACAACTTTAATTCTAGATAATGTTTTATAGTAATAAATTTAAGCTATTTTTTATTTACAGTCCCTGAAAGCAAATAATATAATACCTCAACAAGACGTAGTTTTCCACTCCCACCAGGCATTAATTCAATCTTTTGACTGGCTTCTTCAAGCAGTTGAGATACAGTGGAATTCTTATTGAGACTCAAAACAATATCGCTTTCTTTGAGTCGAGAATTGACAAAAACACAACGAAGTTGTTGCATGTTCTCCAACTCTGTAACAGGCAATGTAAGCCTCTGAAAATATAGACGTCGGACCGATTTGCCTGAGACCAGATCCTTAAGAGTTCCCTCGAAGGTAGATTTAATAGGCATATAACCGGTTTCACGCTGTCCAAGACCAGAATGAGCTCGAGAGAATTGAATGTAGTCGGGTTCAATATTCAAATAGTGAGCGACTTCAAATGCTAATGAAGAATACGTCAGCTTAGTCGATAAAGTCAAAGCAAAACCGGGATCAGCTGGATTTAATTTATCCACAAATATCACTTCTAGGCGATAAAAAAAGTCTCTAAAATAGTCGGCAGCTGTGTCACGATCATTCATGACTTGTTGAAAAACGAGAATATTGCCATCCATAACCTCATTTACACAATCCCCGATCTGTTTATCAAAGTCAGGAATTGGTTCCACAGAAAGAGGCTTGCGCTCCTCAAAAAGAAGCAAAGGTTCCTTTTCTGAAAGTCCAGCACGCTTCTTGAGTTCAGGAAGAATAGAAGACACAAGTGTATGAAGACGAATTGCCATTGTTCCACAATAATGAATTGTTTGTGTCAACGGGTTAAAATATTTCAGAAAGAATAGTAAATCCTCAGTGATATCAAATGGAGGGAGACTGTCTTGTGGGCAATCCGGTGGTAAACATTGAACCCACACGTTCAGGGGACCTTCTTGTTTCACGAAAATTTCTTTGAGGTCCATGCAAGTAACACGATGTGTGTGATTCTTTCTACAATAGACCATACAACATAAACATATAAATACATATAATTGTGAAATAAATATGTATTTGAAAAAGTACCTCATTTGAAGTGCCCAGGGTCGAATTTTGTCTCTCGGTTGATGCAACGTTTGACTCAGAATGTTGAGAAATTCTTCAGGAGACACTGACTTTAGAACGCGAAGCCTTCGTATCGGAACTGATTCTTGATTGTATAAATCATAACCCTAAAAGAAATCGAACAAAAGAATATTGAAAAGCATGCTTAAATAATTTAAAAGCTAACGGGTATACAAAATTACGTTACAAAATAAGAAGTTGTTTATAATATATCGATATAATAACAAAAACCTAAAATATCTAAATATAGACAAAAATACCAAACTGTACCTGCCATCCATAAAAATCCTCATCTAAATAAATGTGAACATTCAAATATAAGTGCGCCTCTGCCTTCTCCATACGCTTTTGAGCTTCTGCCTTTCTTTCAGAAAGAAAAAATTCTCGAAGTATTTCAGGTATATCAGAGTCGGTAACAGGGCACAACACTTCATCTTTAGCAGAATCAGCAATGTAGACCAACATGTAGGCATTAGTAGATAACCTGATACCCAAATCTTCCTCATAACCACCATAGTTCTATAAAAGAAGATATTGTATAATGTCCTTATCGGTTAAAAGTTTCATGATCACGTCATGAAGCATAACAAAATTTTATTATATTGAGATATACAGTTCCCGATAAACTTTGAATAATCAATTAAAATTAAAGGATTAAATACCACTTACATTAAAACAATATGGACAACATTTAACTAAAACATAATGAAGACAGAAGAGATATTAAAATTGTATTAAAAGTTCATGAGACGTTGAAAAGTTGACAATCTTCACGGAAATCATAAAATGTAGTACTAATTCTTTTGATTTTTATCACTAAAGCTAAACAAAACGATTTAAACTATTTTAACATATCGTATTAGTAATTTTTATATTTTTACCTAAAACTATTATACAGACTACGGTATTTACAATTTTAGATTTATCATTTTTAAAGTCTTATTTAACGAAAGCTTTAGTGTACTAGTAGACAAAATAGTAGTGGCCAACTGCATACATCGATTAAAACAGATAAAACTCTAAAGAAAATCAAGATGCAAAATTTTTTCTTTTGAATAATCGTTTGTAATTTGATACGTACTTCTCATTAACATAAAGTAGACTAAAAATTATTCTATCTTATAATAAATATTATATTATCAATTTAAACATTGTGTAGTTATATAATAATATAACAAATTGACTACATAAATTAATACATCATGCTCTAATGTATTATACATTACTATGAAACAAGGTGTACATACACCAATAAATTAAATTATTATATAAACAATCAATCTCGCTTTCTAACTCACATGCAATATCGCTTCCCGGCGAGAGCAGCGCGAAACAACGTCGTCATCAAACTTGAACCATCGATTATCTCCATGTGGATTGAGGAAGACAACATAATGCCCACCATGATTATCTCCGGAATGGACTAAAACAGCATGCAAGAAATATTGAGTAGGACTAACACTGTTTTTCTCCAAATATTGCTCCAGATCAAGCCTATATGGAAATTCAAAGCGATCGTTGACTTTAATGTTTGCGTCAGCAATGTGATCGTACTGAAATCGCATTAATTGGAGATACAACACCGGAGGAAATTTGAGAAAGGTGACACCCTTCTCCGCTTCTTGTAAACCGTGGTCGCCTGCATCATATTTGTTGTCTTGATCAAGAGTCTCAACAGCCGTATATTCGCTAAACGCTTGGTAAATGTTTACGTTGGCCTTTACTTTTAGCTGAATATCATAAAAATTTTCCTCGCGTTTTGACTCAAAGGAGACATGCTTGCACTTAATATAAGACAACATTTTTCCACGGAAGAGAGATGGTATTTTATCTTCAACACGAGTTCCTTTCATTTTGTTTTCCATATTATCGATGAGAACTCTACAAAGCTCCTGGGCATCATGTTGCATAAATGAATCCAAGGTTTCCCAACCAAAACTGCGAGTCAATTTCTTCGTGCCCACAGCCTTATCACTATGCTGGAGTTCGTAAAACACCCGTTGAAGGGCCAATGGAACGCTTCGTGACGAGTCATCACTGTCCGTAGGCATTAAATAAACTGCCTTGCGCAACTTATTCGTGCAGTAAAGCGTCTGAAGAAGGGAGTTCATGTAGCAGGTAGCTCCTTGATTTTTGAGTCCAACGAACCCAGTATGCAGCTTTGAATCCCAGTCAACACCGTGTGGCGCATCAGCTTGTACATTAACTTGTAGAATTATACCATCATCGAGTACAAGACCCTTAGCGGGATTTAGTAAATCTGCACATGTAATAAAGCTAGCAAACCCCCAATCATTTTCTTTAGAGAAAAAGTTATGTTCAATTCGTCGGACAACATCTTCACAGTCAGATTTTTGAGAAACGATGCGTAATTCAGCTTTAGCCTGACAATTCCAAGAAGTAGACTCACTATCGGCATTACACTGAACAAAGAACCCAAAGCTTTTCTGATTACGATCTTGCGCACCAGGCGCTGCCCGCAGCATGAAAAGTATTTTCCAAGGTAAACATCGTATCATAATAGGAGAACTCAGTGCCTACACAAAAAAGAAAAACACACAAAATATATGCAGTAGATATACTTTAAATTTGTGAATTTAACGAGACTATATATAAAACGTAAGTGTAATTTGGAGAAAAATTTCCCCTGCATTTTCAATTCTATTACCTATACATAATATAAAGTGTCAGTATCATTTCAATTTGTATTAATAAATACCATCACTAAAAATATACACGTTTACTCTGAATATTTTTCAAAACGAAAAACGGTTAGGGTCAGTCATTTGGCTTTGACACGCCCTTTTGAAAATGAGTACAAAAATGTAATTAAATATAGTAATTAAGACTTTATTTTGACACTTATTCAAAATTTAAATATAAATCAATAACAATTTTCCAGATTCGTGAAAACCCTTACTCTCTATAAATTCGGTCATGGAGTTCTACACACCACAAAAAGTCTATATATCTTTTCAAAATCAAAATATATTTATAAATTAGTCGATAGAAATTATATATCTACTCAGAAGCAATAAACTATGGGTTTTTTAATGAAATTTAGATATCTTTTCAAACAAAAATGTAATATAGTGAATTCTAATTTAGATTGTTAAAAAATGCGATAGTAACTAATTAATTTATTTCATTCAAATGTTACATACTTCTTTCAAATGTAAGAGCTGTGCGTTATGTCATTTCAAATTAACGAAAGAAAATGAAACATAGATACAATCGAATATAACATACTACGTCATTCAAATGTATATGGTATCATTTGTAGTTTAGTTGTCATATATACTTATTAATTAATTATAAATATACTTATAAATTATTATTATATTTTTCAAATACATAACAATAATAATTTTGAGGACAATATCACCCTGATTAAAAAAGCTATATAATATACATGTATATTATAGTATGCTACAAATTTATCTGTAATCACCATGCACTATAACTATTATGAAGGGAAGCAAATTATACAAATATTATATATAATTATGTAATAAATCAATCGATTGTAAATGCCCATGTCGCTAAGAATGTAGACAGTGTAGTACGAGTACTACTATATTAATATACCTAGTCCGATGCATATATACTCAGAAAAAAATAAAACAATATTTACGTACCTATATATATATTCTAACGAAAATGGAGGTTCTGAAGTTGATAAATATAGGACAAATTCAAAAATCGTATACGTTATTTTATAACTTATATAACCACGTATAAAATGCGCATTCTAAAAATAATATGATTAAAATGATCTAAACGAGAAAAAGCACTTTTTATATTTGAAAGACGTATGTAAAATTTGATTTTCTGTGAATTAGAAATGTTATGATGTCATACTGTAATATTTGAATGAAATAAATCGCCTAGTTACAATCTTGAATTCCGATCACATACTTCCACATTCGTCTAAAAATATGTAATTGGCGAAAAGCTGGCATCGACGAACAGTCAATCGAACCGCTCTAATATTGCCGCTACTGAATGTGTTACGGTTGGCAAAAGACAAGTAAATTTCATAATAAATAGGAAACTTACTATTAAACATGTTTCAATGAAAATATAACATCAAACCACTTTAATCAAAGACATTACGGTCATACAGTTTCTAAAGCATGGTGTTACTACATAGCTAAATAAAAAATAATAGCGTTAACACTAAGATAAGAAATCATTAAAACATTTTTATTGTTATATCTATTCCTATTAAAGTCGCCTGTCTTTTTTCCATACATAACTCAATCAATACCAGCGATATAAATCGTCTTGAATGGCAACTTGTCTGTATGGCCAAATTTTCGCTGATTACAACGACGTTCCCAGTATGTTTATACTGCGCTGACACACGAGTGCTCCATCTAACCAAATAATAAGTTAGTTAACTACTACTAAGAAGTCTGTGGTTCCGATAATCTAAATTTGTATTCACTATTTTACATTTGATTCAAACGGCGGCAAAATTTGATTGAGAAAACTTGTTAATTTATGTATTATAAAACAACTCGTTTTATCTGTAAAAACCGTAATATATAATTTAAAAGAATTAAAATATTCACATTTAAAAATGTGTAAATAAAAAGTAAAATAATAATATAGCAGGACATTTTGATTACATAATAGAAAAAAGCGTATTTTGTGGAAACTTTTATGGGTGTAATAATATTGTATAAGCTCATAAAATAAAAAGTGGTAAAACTTTAAATTTGACATTACTCTTAACCTTAACCAACTAATGACATCATTAAAATCTTTAAAAAAACATAATATATGATTCGTTATCTAATGACAAGTGTCTAAAAAGATGACAATAAAACACAAAAATGATTCCAATAAATAAATCATTTACTATATTAAAGTAATGATCTTAGCAAAACAAAAATATTGCTACCAATCTTAGCTATATAGAAAACTATTGTTTTCTATTAATTTACCAAAAATGCATGATTACTAAGATGTCGGAATATAGTTTGATTCAAGATAAACTTACTTAACTATATTATGTTATCATTGTAAGCCTTAAATATTAAGAATAGAAGCTCACTAACATTTAAAGTCACACAATACATTCGTTTTTGCTCATTTAAAGAACACTGTCAAGCGGAATCATCTCAACAGACAAAAAACTCAAATGAATATTTCTGAATATTTTAAAAGTTAAACACTCGTATTTCTATCACGGGTTAAAAAATGACTTATATGTAGGTATTATAAGATATGATTTAATGATATCACATAAAAGATGGATTTAGTAAGACCTACATTTCGCAAACAATAGTAAACAATTTCAATTGTGCAGTTCCCAAAAAAATAAGTTTTATAAATTTGTTCAAAACTACGACCAAATGTTGCACTTCGTTGGACAATGTTGCTTATGCACTTTAAAACTTAATGCTATAGTAAATCAGTAAACTAAGTTAACTGTTGTGTCATTTTTAAAAGCTTTAAAAAATCAAATCTTAAATATAATCGAAACGGAAAAAGGCATCACGATAAGCCCCGAAATAATATAATTCTAATCATACAAAATTCCTTATTACAGGGGTGATACCATTGATTCTCAAAAATACATGGATTTTCAAGTAATGATATAAAGAAGTTTTATGGATTTCAACTTCATCAATTTTGGTCAAAACTTTTTCAGACATAAAAACCTATTGTATAACGGAAACGTAGATATAACAAACACACATATTATCATTACTTAAATAATAATTATTATGGAAAAATATTCATTGGCTACAGATAAATTTAGTCAGACATACATAATGTGCAGTTATATCATATAAAAACAAGTCAATGTATAATTAATAATGACGGAGTAAAGTGAGGGAGTCGAAAATTTGAGAGTTTAAGATGAATAAACATTTCGTTTAGAATATGTCAAATCAAAGACAAAGTTGAGCAAGTGATTCCATAATTGATAGATTTTATTTATTTTAAACTATAAAATGATTTTATTGTATTTTTGAACACTCTCGAGAATGATAACAATTGCAGGGCTACCATTGATTTTTAAAAATATAATGTAGGAAATACAAATATAAAGATATAAAAAATATGGGAGCAGTATCACCCCTGTTAGTATGAAATTAATCTAAAATTAGCAACATTCAAAGTTGCTAAATAATAACAATTAATCTCAGTTATTCAATAATATTTATATATTTAATAACTGTATATAATAACATTGAAAGTTGGAAATGGGTGGCAGAAACAACTAAAACGGTCATAAGACAATGGAATAATCTACAGTAGCCGTAAGTATTTTCTTTACACTACCTAGTACCCTTTAACCGGTAAATATTGATATACAACTAAGATTCAATTGACGAATATTTCACCTCACCCTAAATTAATTCATTTGTATAACAAAATGGCGCTATAATTGTCCTCTAAAAAATTATTTAAAAAATGAGACAATGAATAATCTAAATTTAAATAAAGGATTGTTATAATATATATTAAACAAGGTAAAATACCTGCTCCTTAAAATCACTTATTTTGGATACGCGCAATTCAATTGACCCCGAAGGCTTTGCTTCGTCGTTATCTTCATAAATGTCTTCAGTATCATCAAATTCTTCGAAGTTTTGGACCGAATCATCTTGTCTGTCCTAAATATTTAAAATTAAAATATATGATTAACTAGTGAAATACGTATAATCATAAAACTTATGTAATGAAAAAGGTTTAAATACTTACAAAATTAAGTAAAACATAATTATAATAAAAAATAACATCAACAATATGCCCTTTTATAGAAAAGATAGATTTATATTTAAAAAAAGTAAGCTTCAAAGATGGTGTTCTAATAAACTTATTCATTGTGTCATTTTTTAACAATAAGATAATACATGCGACACTTGAAATATTTCAATTATTAAAATAATAAGTAGACTAAGTCTGCCTAGAGTAGATATACTTTAAAGCCGAATTGTTCACTATATATTAATTACTTCGAGATACTTAACTAGCGTGTCGCACCCAAGGCAAGTCTTTTTAATATTAATGTTTACTGTTAACGATCACTTAATAAAAATATATTATACAAACATTTGAAACACTTCATTAAATTTTAATTATTGAAAACAAGTGTGATACAAAGATAAAATTAACCAAGTGGGTTAAACACACAAAAACAAGTTTTTCTTATAACAAAGCTAACAATAAAGTCATGCAATTAGTATAAAACATGCTTTACTGTATATTACATTGTTTAATGATTACAATACCTGTGGCGATGGTGGCGACGGTTGGGTAGAAAGGTGTTGTCTTTTTTGCAAAGGAGCTAACAAGTTATTTACTTCAATTAAAGAGAGATCACTTGGTTCATTGTTGCAATCAACATCCATTGTCTCTGGATTGTTTTCAATAGCAGAACGCTTCTCTGCCTGACACAAAGATTCATTTCCATCCTCTGCCTAAAATTATTATATAAATATTTAAAATATATGCAAAGCAGATTATCAATTAAACACTCAAATTTTATTAATTATTCAAAATAAGTACTGCTTTTAAAAAAAGTGCATAAATTTTGAAGAAAAAGTTTTATATGCATGATATACAGATTAAACTTATTGAAGGAAAAGTATTACTGTCTGATAAAATTATAACAATTAAAAATACATGCTCACAATTAACATAATATTACAATAATTACCTGCATACTAGTAAAATCATTTGCCTCATCTGTAAGCATTTTAGTTTATATCATTTGTTAGTTAGTAGCCTCTTTGATCATTTCTTTCAAATGTAGTCTGAAAAGAAAAACAAAACCATTTTAGATCACATGAAAGAAAAATAGAGGAGTAGAACCAATAATTCGGAGCTAAATATTATTGCTTTAGTTTAATCTTTATATTAACCCTATCCAGAGTAGGGATATTTTTTTAAATCAATGAAATTGTTTTATTTTTCAGATACTTTAAAAAAGTAAATTATTGTTTAGATAATATATAGTAATACTTGTGATTTTTTGCTATTTTTTAACAAATTATATTTAATATTTTTAAATAAATATCTATAAATAATGTTTTAATAAATAAATATTTTTATGGCAACTGTTACAAAACATCCTTGTTTATCTATATACAAAGTTTCAAAACTACTTTGTCAAGAAGGTTGAAACTTATAGGGGGGCACAATCCCCACCACTATATATGGATGCATAAAATAGCTCGGTAGGGATAGGGAACAATTTTGCATTTATAAAACAAAAAATGCTTAAATCTGTGCAACCGATTCATCATTCACAAATAAGGATACAAAAACAGTGGGCAGTACTACTATATAGTAATTGAAATATGTTAATCATTCACACTAATAAATAACTATGAATTCTAAAGAAATTAAATTTTGGATCGATTTATAGAAAATAAGACAGACCTATTAAAGTAGTAAGTAATAGAATAAGTTCTCAATTACTATTAAATTTTGTTTTTGTTTAAAAATAAGGATGCCACAATGTGGTAAAATATGATTCAATAGTACCATTGCAATGTTTTCTGGGTGTCTAATCTTTTCATGTGAACCACTATTTACTTTTTGAATAGCGTATAATTATAGACTAACAATACATAGACAAGCCAGCTTGCTTAGAAAATGAGATAAAGTAGCCTACCATTGTATCCATAGAGTAATAATACCAAGAGAGTTCACTTAGCATATTTGAATGTGTACATCTATCAAATTCAACCACATAAATTTCAAAATTAATTTTCAAAATGCTCTAATAAAATTGCCTCCCTGATTTATGATAACGTACTATTTTATTCCCATGAAAAGTGTATAGTATATTCTTAATAAAAATCCATTTCAATAAAATTTAACAACACATGCTATAACATAGTAATATTATAACAATGTCATATAAAACCATAAATAATTGGTCCACACTATAATGACTAAAGAATAGGTTATAGAAAAATAAAATAATTATTATTTATTTTAATAACTTAATTGATCAAAAGATTGAATTTACTTGGTCAAATATTATGAATAATTAACAATTAGCCATCAGGCATTAGACAGTTCCATTCGTCAACTTCATGTATATTATTAATATTTCATTATAGACTGGGTATTTTAGAGTAAGAAATCATATACTTGATATTCACCAATAAAACATTTGATTCACGAACTGCCTGCATGCACGATTGATGAATGGAAGTCTGATGGCTAATTGTTGATTATTCATAATATTCAACATAATGATTCAAACAGAAAAACCACCTTTTTAAAAATGTACAAAATATAGAAAGTGCATCAATGTCAAAGTTGAATATTATGAACAATCAACAATTAGCCATCAGACAGTTTCATTTGCCAATCGCACACATGAGGTTCATGAACCAAATGTTTCTTTGGTGAATATCAAGTTTATGATTTCGTTACTCTAACATATACAGTCTATAATGAAATATTAATAATATGCATGGGGCTGGTAAATGAAACTGTCTGATGCCTGATGGCTAATTGATAATTATTCATAATATTCAACCAAGTAAATTCAATCTGTTGATCAATTAAGTTATTAAAATGAATGTTAATTGTTAAATTTTTTTAAAGAATTATGTATAATCTAAACTAGTTCTATTTATGTGGTTGTCATAATTGATTTATATTTGTTGTTAGAAGATTGACAAGCCATTTGGTAATGCATGTAATATTTTAGAGTAATGAAGTCATAAACTTGATATTTGCCAATGTAATGTTTAGTTGGTAGTCTTCACATTTTATATGTTTGACATTTGAAATTCATGTTTTTCTGTAAATTTGACTTTATACTGCTTAGCAATTGTGATACACTATAAAATTGTATACATTTAAAATGGAAATATCAGGCAGCTGACATGCTAATTGAAAATATAATTATATTTTACCAATAGCTGTCAAACAATTAAACATGTAAAGCAAAATGGTAGAATTACTATATAAAATATTTACAGTAAAAAAATTTACACAGTATATCTAACTGCATATATAAAAATTTAATGAAATGCCATCTGTCAAAACTCACAATTATAATAAAATATTCAAAATTACTTTTGGTAGTAAATTTTTTTTTAATTATTGTTATTTTAACCTATTATTATTAATATAATATAAAATATTAATGAAGTCATAAACTTGATATTTGCCAATGGAACATTCTGTTAGTGAATGGTATGATAGAATTTCTCATTATCAACAGTACCTGTACATGCAGTTTGTGAATGGTTTGTAGTGTTTGATACAGCATACTGTATCCTCCAACCACACATTTGGTTCACTAACTGAATGCGCGGTTTGCAAAAAGTACAAATTTACCAACAGTATGTAACATATATAAATGGGATCAGATTGAAATGTACCAGTCTAATATCAAAATGTACTTAAGTCTTAACTTTAAAAGACAACACATATGCTAGATATCATTCATTATCTGTAGTATAAGTGTTGGCTGAAATATTTGTTATTAAGTACTATTACTACAGTATAATCCAGTTATATCAAGCTTGCTTATAACAAGCCATTTAGCTGGTCCTGACAAAACTGGTATATAAAAACACTATAGTAGCCTCTGTTATTACAAGTATGGGTATAACAAGCAGATTTTTTGGTCCCTATGCATAATTACTCCTCTTATACAAGTAAGCCTTATTTTATTGTACATTATGCTCCATTTATAATGAGCTCAGTCATATTGAGTATCTACTTGCTTATAAAGAGGACAGTTAAATGGTCTTGACACAATGTGTATATTATTAATCCTATATAAATATCACTCTTATTACAAGCAAGCTGTTTATAGCAAGCAGATTTGTCAGTCCCTTTATCTATTTATAGTCCTATTTATAACTTTATTTAATCTCATGAAATAAACTGCTTGTGCAAACACACAATTGTAGATACAAATGCATTAAATGCAATGTGAAGGGAAGAGACTGTTAGATGACTAAGTAATTAAGTGATGTGTAAATGTAGTTATGAGAAGAGTTTTTCAGTTGTTGTGTAATCTAACTTGAGTAC